>CAMZMU010000037.1:27723118-27856804 GCA_947311845.1 Poa pratensis
CCCCCCCCCCCCCCCCCCCCCATTTTTGGGGACTAAGCACATTGTTTTTGTTTCAGCCTTTTGCCGCTCATTTTCACGGGCTATATCACACTATTTTCATCTGGGCATTTTCCCAGCCGTTTTCCAGGGCCTTTTATACATTTTCTCTCCCATTTAGTTTTGACAATTTATCACCCAGTAATTACCTGCCTCTGCACCCAAGGCATGGTATGGATAGCGGAAACGTAGCTGCGCCATAGCATTGTCGATCAAATACGTATTTCATCCGGCTACGTACACGTACACCTCACCATTCCTGCAATGTGCATGGTTCAGCTATAGGTACGTGCATGTGTCCTAGACGCATGCATGCATGTACTTGAACGCCTTGCCACACAATGAATGCGACGGATTCTATTGGCATGTATACAGTACGTACTTGGTACCCAAACTGGAAGGACTACACCGGATGTAAAATGGTTTGTAAAATGGTTTGAGACCAAGCATGCATGTGTACTACTGGTACTAGACCGAAGAGCTGCTAGCTAGTTAGCTTTGGTTTTCAATATTCTAATCTATCTCTAGCCTACTACTACTGCTTCTATTGCTGGCTCGTTTACTCGTTGGCTCCGCTATCTTTGAACCTCGTTGGACCTTCAAAAATTTGAACACTCAAATCATCTCCATGACTCATCGGCACCTATAGAATTTTGTTCGGCACCACCCAAATTACGTTCGCTTTGTGATATCGAACTTGTCCGGTATATCAGGGGTGCTGCCCACACCGGAACCCCAGACAGAAACAGAAAAAAAAAACTTTGCGAATTAAACTGATTAAATTTTCATTCAAGTTTTGTTATATGTTTACAGAATTTGAATGAATTTAAACAAAAACCGCCTCACCGGCGACCCTAACCTACTCCTCGTCGTCGTCCTCACCGAGTTTGTCCCACTCAAAGATGTCATCATCGTCATTGTCGAAGTAGACGACGGTGGAGGAGGAGGCATTACGAGAGGTGGAGGCGACATCCCGATGCCCGGCGCGCGAAGTAGAAGCCCCGCTGCTGGCGCTGCAGGAGGAGGCCTGCTGCACCGTCAACTCGATGGTCTTCAAGAAGCCCGGCGAGTCCTACTCGAGCTCCGTAGCCGACGCAACCAGAACCCAGCTCAAGCCAGGACACTCGTCGCCGTGCATGTCGTCGCGCAATGGAGAATTCACATGGTAGCCCGCGGGCACCACCTCCACCGGGGCGATCGCAAAGACAAAACATAGAAGCAATATGCTAGAGTTAATCCCTATTCCCTACCCCAAAGTAGGTCAACTTTTGGAGTTTGAAATAGAGACATCTACACAAATGTTTAGGTGGGCAATACTGTGCTATAGTATTTTGAATGCAACAATATTCTATCATGAATTTATACCAACAATTGATAAGGTCAGTTTTTACAAATACTATCCTTTTTAACAGAAAAAAAGTTTTGCACAATCTTTTTAGAAGCGAAGATGGACCCTAAACCTAAACCATGTTGGATCCATCAGGAGAAGAAGCTATCGGTGCATGCATTCATGGCTACCCTTCGAGATTTGTATTTGGATCGAAACTCTTGTGAGTGAATTGGTCCGTATATATATGAACTGATCATCAATCGTGAGAAGAAGCTTCCTTTGTTTGTGGTGCGAGACACAAGTGAAAAGATGGATCGCCATTGAAGTTTGTCAGTGGCGGCGTCAGGGGTATTCCCATGTATTCACGTGAATACCCAAGATTTGGCCCAAACAAATGCATATCAACATGACGGTGATGAGCAGGCATGCATATGCATATCAACATGATAACGAGGAGAACGACTATGAAGGAGAGAAGCGCAATCTTGTACACGTGAGCGCCGCCACGCCATCGGCGGCGGCTCAGAAGCAGGACACGCGACATGGAGGGAAAGCTCTTCCGGACTCTTCAGTGGCGTCGTCGAGGTTGACGGAGGAGGTTCAAGCGGCGCTCGTCGCCGAGGCGTCTGGCCGGCGCTGTAACGCAGCGAGGATGGAAAATAATTAAAGAGCACGCTGGCACATGCATGCATGTCCTTTTCTCTAGCCTGGTACATTCATTCTTCACCCGAAGTTCTGATCGGGAGGCAAGTAGTGGTTGTGACAATTTCAACACATGCGGCAGAGGGCGGCGTTATCCTCAAGGGCGGGTGACAGAAAAAGGACATCGATAAGCTAAGCTCTTTGTGAGTCCATCGATTAGCTCAGTTGTCTTGGACTCTTGGCTATGCATGCATGCTTACGTGACTTATCGTACGTCTCATGTCTTGATGGTGTTGATGCCGAAGTAACCTCGTCGTTCCGGCTTGCATCGGAGGTTCTGTACACTGTACACCGGCGTCAAGGATAGCCGCAGACGATGTTGGTGGATGATATCATGTCTCGGCTCTATGGGGCATGGAATGTGGATTTAATTAACTTTTCGCCGGTGACTAACAGATGGCGACGTGTACCAATCCCGATTAATCTCTTTACAATGAGCTATGGCTATCAAGCTGTGAGATCCGGCTCAGGGTACTCATATCAACAAGTTGCAACTTATTTTCCGGAAGCTAATTATCGAAAAGAACTCCGAGGATAAGCGTGCTTGGCTCGGAGCGATTTGAGGATGGGTGACCGACCGGGAAGTGATTCCCGGGTGCGCACGAGTGAGGACAAAGTGCGCAGAAAAGACTAGTGTTGATCTGTGGGGCCAGTCTAGAGATTCTAGAGAGCTGTCAGGGGTGACAGGCCCGTTCTGGGGGTGGACCAGGGTGTTACACAAGCCGACTTCCATTTTCAGTAGATCCGATGGTAAGCGTTAATCTCGACAGTGCCAAAGACAAGAAAACATCTCACCGAGAGCACGACGCCCATGGAGCGCGGGCGGGCCACTACAGGTCCAGGTTGGTCGCTCCTGACTCGCCGGCATGGTACGACTCCCCATCCTGTGTGCATGGGGTATGCATGGACGTATGCTTGATGTTAGCTTGGTCATGCACACTCCTGTCATATTTTCTTTTGTTTTCCGGAATGGAGCTAGCGTGCCATGCCGTTTGGTTGGTCCGGGGTAACGATAATACAACCGGTACTAGTACTGGTGTCATGTGTCACTACTCCCTAGTGTCGTAATACTGGTCTGGGATAATCTTAAAGGAAAACTCAAGAAAAATCGAAGTTAAACCAGATGACACAAAAAGAAGCTGAAAACTTTATGAGATCACTGCCCTGGAGGGTCATGACCTTAGACTGAGCGCGCCTTCATTGTCGGCACGTCTGCACTAGAGGTGTCGCTTCCCGTGTCGGAACTGTCATCGCTAGTGCCCAACTGGTTGACCCTCGTCATATTTATATATTCACGTAGAAATTCCTAAGAGAAGGCCATACATCTATGCATGTGCTGCATGGCTGCCAAGCACTAGTCCAACTAAGTCACATGTGGTGTTGTGTATTTTGGTCCATATTTTATCGTCAGCTTACAATATACATGCTCCAATGGAATCCATCTTTCGCGTGGACCGATGACACTTATAACATATATTGCTCGATACATGCATGAATTTCCCCTTCCCTTGTTACAGAGCAGTACAGTGAGCCCATTTGGCCATTGCCAAAATGGGTCCGATTCATATAGGTACTTACAGGAGGTTGCTACCAGGTTGTGTGAAACTTTAGTCCCACCTTGCCAATTTGCAAGTGTTTGCACCACCTTATAAGGGGTGGCCTGTTGATACTTCTAGATGAGTTGGATTGGAGGACAAATGCTAGAAGTACACCATACATGTAAATAGCGCGTGCGCTCGCGTGAATATTCGCGACTTATGACTTGACGACGGCGCGGCTAGTGGTTCTAGCAAATAAAACGTATCTTTTTTTAAATACTACAACTTTCAAATACATTGGTTTAGACACGCTGCTCCTCTAATTTAGGTACGCCCCATACCATGGACAACTTGCGCAACGATTAAGAAACCTCATGTACAAGATCCAAAGGGACACATCTATGCATCTTCAGGAGCGTCACAGTTTGAGAACTTGCCTGTGGCAAGATGGTTAGGTGGGTGGTTGTACCCCCAGCCCACCAGAGTTCAAACCCAGGTTTGACGCTGGTGTTTCTCATTTAAGGCGGAATATTCTTCAGTGGGAGGCGACGTTCCCGTCGACAGCGAGGCGCCCGTGGTGACTTCGTCAATCTCAAGACTCGACCCGCCGGCTCAGTCTCTCGGAGGTGTTCATAGGGGTAGGTGTGCGTGCGTGCGTTCATAGGGGTGAGTGTGTGCGCGTGTATATGAGCGCTTGCGTTGTACTGTGTTTCGCAAAAAAAAAAAAGGAGCGTCACAGTTTGAAGATTCGGCTGTCCAGCCAAATTCTCCATGTGGTCACCCTCAGGGGTTTGGCATATGTCACCGTAAAAAACTGGTCATTCTTCAGTGCACACGTGGTTTCAGTTATAGGGAGTAGTCCACATGTGACTTGCTAGGGGTAAGCATTATTTTTGGATTTTTATCTTTGCAATTAATGTATCATATTTCGCGAGTCGGTAGTGTAATTATTTTGTTATAAACATATTGGAATATTTGAGCTAACTGGATGATTTAGGATGCAAACTACGAGCTACGGGTTTGAGAATTGCCGAGGGAAGCATAACATCTTCATTTCTCGGCAACAGAGAACGTGCAATCCAAAGAAGCACCCTTTTGGCAATCCAAAGTTGTTATGTTCATAAAATGATTTGCTGGGTATTAATCTATTATATATGCAACTATCTAGGAAGTGTTGTTTCTTTCGATGGTTGTACAATAGCTATCTAAAGTTGTTAAGTTGAAGGATAAATTGAGACCGGATGGAAAGTACTCTTTGAATGGGTTTAATAATTATGCACGTCTTGCTTGTCACTTTGAAATGTTTGGACTTTTTTTTTTGCATTGCATTAGTTTAAACTTCTAATTGATATTTTTTTCATATATCTTAACCTATCAAGATTGAATGATCGACAATTATAAAACAAAATCATCAATCGAAAAATCTATAAACTATGTACTGTTGAGCTGGTCTTACCCTTTATCTCCTTCGATGTGGTACTCATGGTAGAACTATGCCGTGTCCTTGGCGTGAGTCATTTGGTGTCGCGCACGGGAGGAGAGCGACGATAGCACTCGAGGCCGAATCCCTCCCGATCTGTGGTGCTCTTGAAAAGTGGTGGTGGATTCGCGGCTGAACCGGTCAGAGTTGTGGCGGATCTACCGGATTTGAGGCCGAATCAATGAGAGATGAGGCGACGGTGGTCACCGGAGGAGAGGCGTGAGGGCGACATGAAAATTCTGATTGGCAATTGTCGGGTGCGCATTGGTCTTTCTGTTTAATATCAGCAGCCCAAGTGTCTTATTTTTGTATCACTTTTTTTTTGTTTTGACAAAACTTACATCAAGGGCAGTTATTGGACAAAGACTTTGGCCCCACATGACCTAATACGGACAAGAGTCGATGGTGGCTGCGCGCGGGAGGAGAGCGACGGACGACATCCCTCCCGATATGTGGTGCCCTTCATTAGTGATGGTGGATTCGCAGACAAATTGGTCAGGGTTGTGGCGGGGAACTGCCGGGTTCGAGGCCAACTCGATGGGAGAAGAGGCGTGAGGGCGACGTGAAACTTCCGATTGGTAGTTAGCATGCCCCCTTATGTTATATAGCAGCAGCCCGAGTGTTTTATATTTGCAACACTTGGTGTGTGTGTGTGTTTTTTTTACAATTTTTTTGGCAAACTTTATATTAAGCATTCAGGGGCAAATGTTGGAGCAAGATTTCTGGCCCCAAATGACATAAAAAGAGTCTTGCCCTAAAATAGGGCTGATATTGAAGATGCCCTAAGAGAGGGGACACAACGTAGTTTGTGTTGTTTCGTGTGCAGTAAATAGACTGAACGGATAAATAATACTATTTCTATCTTGATCTAACGTAACCAATGCAATGCAAGGTTTCCACGTGGAGCAACCAGAGAGCTCTATTTTTAGGGAATTAAGGTATTGAAAGGACGTGGTTTATGGAAATACCATGGTTTCAAATACTTTGAAATTTTTTCTTAGCAAAGAAAGTGTAGTTTTATATACGTCGATATTTACGAAAGTGTGCTAATTTTGAAACTCATTTTTCCAAAGTGAAAGTATTTGCTGTCTAGGTATGAAAATACAATAATTTTTAAATATTTTAGTTTTAGAAACACTTCGCTACCAAATAGAGACCGAGTATGTCATCCTATTCTTAGCTACTGTACTACACAAACCTGAATTAACCGGGCATTCAAACTCAATATCTTGTCTCGGTCCGAATATATAACACATCCAAACAGAAAATATTGATATTCAATCTCAATATCAATATCCTGGGTATTGGACATTCAACCCAATATAATGTCTAGGCTCCCAATACAAACATCCAAACGGAGCATTACATATCGAGGATGTACGTGCACCTAAATTTTACATTTTGTTCTGAATTTTGGTGATTCGGCATCCTACCACGGCGATGGAAAAGCCGAGCGAAAAGTCACAAATCTCAGCGCGCGTTCGATCGACGGCGCCAAAAGAAGTACAGGACAACCAACCAGTGGCCACCGGGAGGAGACGAGGCCGCGGTGGATATGGCCGCACTCGCCGCCCACCACCACCGTGTCTTCTCCTCCACCTCCTCCGCATCCCCCAGAACTCACCGCCGCTCCTCCTCGCTCACCTTCCGTCCTCCTCGTCGTCTCTTCCCCATGGCCGCCCCAGAGGCGCCCGTGTTCTCCGGCACGCCGCCGGTGGCGGCAGCGCCGTCCGGCCGCCAGCTCGTCGTCTCTAGAGGAGTTGTCCCGGAGCTGCACCACCTGGACGTGGAGAGGGATGCGCGTGAACTACCTTGTCAGAGGGGAGGGCCCGCCCGTGCTGCTCGTCCACGGCTTCGGCGCCTCCGTCGCGCACTGGCGCAGGTGAGCAAGCCTGACCAGGTCCGGCGATCTTTGCGCTGCGGGAAAAAAGAAAACGAGCACATCGTGTGTGTAATCGGTTGTGCTCGGAGTGTTCTCGATCGATGAACCAGCGGAGGTTCTGTCAGACGTTAATGTTTACTGAACATTTCTTTTAAGGAACATCGGCGTGTTATCTGAATCCAACACCGTTTATGCGATCGATCTGCTCGGGTTTGGGGCGTCGGACAAGCCTCCCGGCTTCTCTTACACCATGGAAACATGGGCAGAGGTGAGTCTGGCTTTTGCTACTATCTAAACAACAGATCATGGCGTTTTTATCGAGCTGACGTACTTCGTAAAGCTTTCTTGAGAAACTGAGTATATGTGATTTGTGCCTAGCAGTTGATTCTGGAGTTCTTGGATGAGGTCGTCAAGAGGCCTAGTGTGCTCGTTGGCAACTCTGTGGGAAGCCTTGCTTGCGTCATTGCGGCCTCAGGTTAGACAACTCCGGACTGAAGGCCGCATCCTGGCAAGAATGGCTATATCTTCTTACCGCATTTTCTCGTAGCTTACAGTTCTAGTAAGGTTGCAACGATGCCTACCTATACGACATATTGCAAAAATGCAAGAACTCTACTTCGAACCAGCTTAGCCATGTAAAGTAACTGGTTCTGATTCTGAAGAATGATTTTTAGTTGGAAATTATGTGGATAGAGTAGTTGGAGCATGGCCTACTTCTAAATTCTTCAGATGGGGACCTTTCCAACTAGGCAGATGCTATATTCTTCTATAATCATATAAATCCACTCCCTGATCCGTCACGAAGCTTAATTACACGCCGTTAACGTCCGCAGGCTCTCAGTTTACTCAGAAACGATGACATTTCTTATAATACATGCTGAACAACAGACTCTACCAGAGATCTTGTCCGGGGTCTTGTTCTACTGAACTGCTCGGGTGGGATGAACAACAAAGCTATCGTGGATGACTGGGGATTAAGCTGCTCTGCCTTGCTTTGGCTAATTGACTTTCTGCTAAAGCAAAAGAGCATAGCATCCGCACTATTCGGGCGTGTAAAAGAAAGGCATGTCTCACTGCGTTGTTTCAGTTACCCAGTAGTATAATCGATTGACAATGGTGATGTGTACTCACTCCTAAGCTGAAACAGGAAGAACCTGAAGGACATCTTACTGTCTGTCTATGGAAACAAAGACGCCGTGGATGATGAGTTAGTCGAGGTAATGTCCCCAGCATCCACTCTTTGTTTTTTCAACAATCTGTCGCATTTCAGACTTGTGAGTGGCAAATGATGGCTCATGCTTCTTGTCAAAAGTGTTGTGTGATAAACTATGTATTGTAGTAGGTTTCCTAGATGTATTCCTATCCGTATGGTGTTCGGTAAACCGTACCGATCTCTGTATTGTACCTGTAATTCTTCTACTATAAATACAAGAGCCGGCCCTAGTTTGGAGCTGTGCCGTTCCATACCAATCGCTTCTCTCTACCGTTTTCATTGTGCAGATCATAAGAAGGCCAGCTGACACGGAAGGTGCTCTCGACGCGTTCGTGTCGACGGTGACAGGCCCGCCAGGCCCGAGCCCAATAGCCTGATGCCGAGATCAAAATTCCAGTCTTGATTTTATGGGGAGACAAGGATCCTTTCACCCCGATCGACGGGCCCGTGGGGAAGTACTTCTCTGGACTCCCGTCCCAACTTCCTACGTGAGCCTCTACATGCTGGAGGGAGTTGGCCACTGCCCGCACGATGATGGCCGGACCTCGTGCACGAGAACTGCTCCCTTGGTTGGCAAATCTCCCGTCTGCGGCCCAACCTGATGCCGCCTTAACTTGACTACATTGAGTTCAGGATTGTAAATGATAATAGTAAATATATCTTGATTCGAACAGAGTCACTATATTTTGTTTAGTAGGTCGTAATTTAGACATACTAGTTGAATGCCCATGCGTTGCCATGGAACAATAAAGTTTCGTATAAAAACCATGATTCAAAGAATATTTAATTCACAAACTTGCAACTTATAGAGGTATTGCGACAAATATCGCCTTATATATCCTTACTAACTTAATAAAATACAGATCAACCTTATAAATCGTGAAAGTGATTCTGCTCGATCAAGAGGGAGATATAGTATAGTAGACGTGATTAAACAATTACCCAATCGATCAATGTAACCAGTAGCGACTGATGCTTGGCTTGCTTGCCGACCAAACATATGATAAACAAAGTGTAAGATGACCATGAGAGCTTTTTTTTGTGTGAGGGATGACACGAGAGATGTTAGTTCTGAGAACAATGATGCCTGACTACATGAGATATCACATTATTTGTAAGGGGTAACTAAGTTTACCAATCTAGTCGGAAGATTTCCTAATCAATTCGCACATGTAGCACCGAAAGCAACAGAGAAAATGAGCTTACTTTGAGGACGTGCGCTCCTGTTATAGCATGTCGTGAATCAACCATTGTATTACGTGTGGATGATTAGGGCCTGCTCGATTGCATTGTCCACCGACTGGAAAGTGTAGGAAAAATTCAGAGAAGTACATGGACGTAAGTACGTAACGTAGTGGTGACAGAGTTGCACCAGAGGATGCAGAAGCAGAGCCGCTCTTCAGTCCCGCGCGGGGCCAGCAGCAAAATTCTAATGGACGGTGTCAGCGGCTGGAAATCTCTTCATGGACGGTGCCAGCGGGCGTGCGGTGCGCCTCGTCTTGGCGGCTCCGTCTACTCGACAGCCTATCTGATTCTTTACTGCTTCGAACAGATCGGCGGTTAGCCGGTTACCATGGTGGCATGGTGGGCGCGGCGGGGGATGCGGTAGGCGGCGCTAGAGAGATGGTGTGGGCGGTGCGGGGAGCCGGGGGATGAAGAAGGCGGAGCGGCCGTCACTGCCTCACTGGGGGAAGCGCCGAAGCAGCGTGCCGGAACATGGCTCGCAACTCAGCGAGGCGGCGAATGCCCCATCCACACGACAGGAGGAGGAGGCGCGTGGTCATCGGCTCATGGCTGTTTCAAGAAGTGCACGATCTATTCGGTTTGACATCTGAGGGACGGTTGTTAGCGACAAGGCGTGATTCTACTTACTGATTTTTTTTTTGCCGTGGTGACGGGACACTAGTAGAAAAAGGACCTTTCGCCGGAGTCCTGTTTGCCATTAGCCCCGGTTCAGGCAAAAACCGGGACCAGTGCTGGCACTGGTCCCGGTTCGATTTGCCAGGGCCCCGTGGGGCATTGGTCCCGGTTCTTGGCAAGAACCGGGACCAAAGCTCCAGAGCCAGCCACGTGGCGTGGCGCGGAGCTTTGGTCCCGGTTCTTACCAAGAACCGGGACCAATACCTCCCCTGCCTATATATAACCCCCACCCCCCTCTTCTCTCCTCTGTTTTTTTTCCTGGATTGGTGGGAAGTGGTGCTAGTTTTTTTTCTTTGCCACGCACAAGATGTGTTCGATGAAATGCCCGAGCCACACCGCACGATGAGGCCGAGGTTAGCAACTATATCCTTTTCGTCTGTAATTGATACAGAAATATTGCACGTGTCGATGTACGGTGGTCATTTCACTATTCAAGATGTTATTGTAATGGTATTTGATAAACTTAATTATATATATGATGCAGATGGATGCACGGATGCGATGGATGTACGGCGAACGACGCAGTTCCGAGTTTATTGCAGGCCTGCATAAATTTCTCGATGTGGCTGAGGCAAACAAAGTGAATAATTTTATGCCTTGTCCATGTGAGAAGTGTCGGAACGTCAGGGAGTACTCTGACCCGAGAACCATTCAAGACCACGTGATTCGGAAAGGTTTCATGCCCAGCTATAATTGTTGGACCAAGCACGGAGAAAGAGGGGTTACGATGGAAGACAATGAAGAAGAGGAGGATGATGACAACTATCCTATGTTCCCTGAGGAATGCGGTGATACTGTTATGGAAGACGTTGAAGAAGAAAGAGGTGAACATCGGGCATCAGATGAGCCCGCTGATGGTCTTGGTGGGGTCATTTCTGATGCAAAGCGAGAATGCGATACAGAAAAGGAGAAGCTAAAGTTGGAGGCCATGCTTGAGGATCACAAAAAGTTGCTGTACCCAAACTGCGAAGATGGCAGCACAAAGCTCGGTACCACACTGGAACTGCTGAAATGGAAGGCAGAGACTGGTTGTTCTGACAAGGGATTTGAGAAGTTACTGAAAATAATGAAGCCGAAGCTTCCAAAGGATAACGAATTGCCCGAGACTACATACGAAGCAAAGAAGGCTATCTGCCCTCTAGGATTAGATGTGCAGAAGATACATGCATGCATTAATGACTGCATCCTGTACCGCGGTGAGTACGAGAACATGGATAAATGCCCGGTATGCAATGCACTGCGGTACAAGATAAGACAAGATGACCCTGGTGATGTTGAGGGCGATGACGAGCCCCCCCGGAAGAGGGTTCCTGCTAAGGTGATGTGGTATGCTCCTATAATACCACGGTTGAAACGTCTGTTCAGAAACAAAGAGCATGCCAGGTTGTTGCGATGGCACAAAGAAGAGCGTAAGAAAGACGGGAAGTTGAGACACCCCGCCGATGGGTCCCAGTGGAGAAAAATCGACAGAGAGTTCCCGACATTTTCAGATGACGCAAGGAACTTAAGATTTGGTCTAAGTACAGATGGCTTTAATCCTTTTGGGGAGCAGAGCTCCAGTCATAGCACTTGGCCCGTGACTCTATGTATCTACAACCTTCCTCCTTGGTTGTGCATGAAGCGGAAGTTCATTATGATGCCAGTGCTCATCCAAGGCCCGAAGCAACCCGGCAACGACATTGATGTGTACCTACGGCCATTAGTTGATGAACTTTTGCAGTTGTGGTCCGAACCAGGTGTACGTGTGTGGGATGAGCACAAACAACAGGAATTTGACCTACGAGCGTTGCTGTTCGTAACCATCAATGATTGGCCTGCTCTTAGTAACATTTCAGGACAGTCAAACAAGGGATACAATGCATGCACGCACTGTTTAGATAAGACTGAAAGTATACATTTGGGAAACAAGAATGTGTACCTGGGGCATCGTCGATTTCTTCCGAACGGTCATGCCGTAAGAAAGCCCGGCAAGCATTTCAACGGTGAGGCAGATCGCCGGAAGAAGCCTAACCTCCCTGATGGTGATGTTATATATGACATGGTCAAGGATTTAGAAGTAATCTTTGGAAAGGGTCCTGGCAGTCTATCTGTTCCGAATGACGCTGACAACCACGTACCCATATGGAAGAAGTGCTCTATATTCTGGGAGCTACCCTATTGGAAAGTCCTAGAGGTCCGGTCTTCAATCGACGTGATGCACGTGACGAAGAATCTTTGCGTGAACCTGCTAGGCTTCCTGGGCGTGTATGGGAAGACAAAAGATACACCGGAAGCACGGGCAGACCAGCAACGTATGAAAGACCCATACAACAAGCAGACGGATAAAGGGCGTAAATACTTAAGCAGATACGCTCTTACCAAAGCAGAGAAGGAAATCTTTTTTGAATGCCTGAGCAGTATCAAGGTCCCGGCTGGCTTCTCGTCAAATATAAAGGGAATAATAAATATGGCAAAGAAAAAATTCCAGAACCTGAAGTCTCATGATTGCCACGTGATTATGACGCAGTTGCTTCCGGTTGCATTGAGGGGGCTTCTACCGGAAAATGTTCGAGTACCCATTGTGAAGCTATGTGCATTCCTCAATGCAATATCTCAGAAGGTCATCGATCCAGTAACTCTACCAAGTTTACAGAAGGCTGTGGTCCAATGTCTTGTCAGCTTCGAGTTGGTGTTCCCCCCATCATTCTTCAATATTATGACGCATCTCCTGGTTCACCTAGTCGACGAGATTGCCATTCTCGGTCCTGTATTTCTACACAATATGTTCCCCTTCGAGAGGTTCATGGGAGTCTTGAAGAAATATGTTCATAACCGTGCTAGGCCAGAAGGAAGCATCTCAAGGGGCTATGGAACAGAAGAGGTCATTGAGTTCTGTGTTGACTTTATTCCTGACCTTAAGCCGATTGGTGTTCCTGAATCGCGGCATGAGGGGAGACTGAGTGGAAAAGGCACGCTAGGAAAGAAAGCACTGATATGTAGGGACGGGCATTCTTTAACTCAAGCACACTACACAGTTCTACAAAGTTCCACCTTCGTGGCTCCGTATATCGAGGAACACAAGAATTATGTACGCTCCAAGAACCCGGGGAAGGATGACTCCTGGATTAAAGAAAAACACATGGAGACCTTCGGCAGTTGGTTGCGATTACAGCTCATGAATGACACCACTGTCGGAGATCAGCTCTACTTGTTGGCCGCGTCACCATCTTCGACTGTATTGAATTTCCAAGGGTACGAGATAAATGGGAATACATTTTACACGATCGCCCAAGATAAAAAGAGCACCAACCAGAACAGTGGTGTCCGCTTTGATGCAACAAACGACGATGGGCAAAAGGACACATACTATGGTCGCATAGAGGAGATATGGGAACTTGACTATGGACCTACTTTTAAGGTCCCTTTGTTTCGGTGCAGTTGGGTCAACATGAATGGAGAAGGGATAAAGGTAGACCAGCTGTACGGGATGACAACAGTGGATCTCAAGAATCTTGGTTGTTACAAGAACGAACCATTCGTCCTAGCCAATGATGTGGCTCAGGTTTTCTATGTGAAGGACATGTCCTCCAGACCGAAAAAAAGAAAAAACAAGCAAACGAATACCGAAAAAAAGAAAAAACAAGCAAACGAATACGATGAGCCAAAGCGTCACGTAGTTCTTTCAGGGAAAAGAAACATCGTGGGAGTCGAGGACAAGACAGACATGTCAGCAGATTATGATAAGTTTGATGAAATTCCGCCCTTCACAGTGAGAACTGACCCAAGCATCCCGTTAAATAATGAAGATGCTCCATGGTTACGGCTGAAGCGATCATAGGCCAGGGACATACGCGAAGAAGGGTTCATGGCTTTTATGTAAATCAATGTAATGTATTAAACCTTTATGTGATGTGTAGTAATGTATTAAACCTTTATGTGGTGAAACACGCGTGGTAGGTGGTTGTCGGCTCCCACACCTCCCGTGGGAACCTCTCAAACCTCAGCTTCGACCGTCCAAACACAGTTCCCCCTGCATACAGCCCGACGGTGGCTCGTGAGTTTGAGCGCCACTTCGATCCAAGCAGCGGTAAGACGTCTCTGATGATCTACAACCGTCCGGCAAGACGTCTCTGATGATCTGCAACCGTTTGGAACGGTCGCAGGTCATCAGAGACGTCTTGCCACTGGTTGCCCAAAGATGCCTCTCCGAGTGACGCTGGAATGTTTTGTGTTTGAGCACCACTTCGATCCAAGCAGCGGCAAGACGTCTCTGATGATCTACAACCGTCCGGCAACACATCTCTGATGATCTGCAACCGTTTGGAACGGTCGCAGGTCATCAGAGACGTCTTGCCGCTGGTTGCCCAAAGATGCCTCTCCGAGTGACGCTGGAATGTTTTGTGTGAGTGAGTAACTTGTCTGAGGAGGGCGGCTATATATAGGGTACGTGTGCTTCTTTAGGGTCATGTGGCTCACGAAGTGGTCGTGATACTGCTGATCCAACAGCTCACAATCCCTCAAAAGAAACACACCCCTGATCCAACGTCTCACAAGCGCTTGAAAGAAACACACGATCCGTGTGCTTCTTTAGTCCCGGTTGGTAACACCAACCGGGTCATGTGGCTCACGAAGTGGTCGTGATACTGCTGATCCAACAGCTCACAATCCCTCAAAAGAAACACACCCCTGATCCAACGGCTCACAAGCGATTGAAAGAAACACACGATCTGTGTGCTTCTTTAGTCCCGGTTGGTAACACCAACCGGGACTAAAGACGGGCTTTGCGGTCACGACACGTGTCCTCCCCCAGCGCTTTCCTGGGCACGTGTCCTCCCCCAGCGCTGCCCTGGAGGTCTTTATATATTGTCGCCGACGGGGTAAACCCTAATCCACCATTCCTAGCCACGAACGCATCGTCTCCACGAGATGGATCCGCCACGCCCGCCGCACGCCTTCTGGACGAGGTCGAGCGTGCTCGGCAGAGCGCGCTTGGGCGCAACCGCGGGAGTCTATCCCGCCGTATGCCCACGAGCCCGGCGTGGAGAGGAATGCCCAGCTACCGGCCTCCTGCTCCACCAGGTGCCGCGCACCTCCACCTGGCGCCGCTGCACCTCCACCAGGCGCCGCCGCTCCTCCCGCGGAGGAGGAGGAGGACGACGACTTCGACTGGAGCGACGACGGGGAAGAAGGTTGTGGGTTGCAGATACAGGAGGCCATGGAAGCCTCCTTCCAGTCTGTCCGCGACTACCCTGTCCAGCGAGCCAAGACTTCCTACCAGCTCAAGGCGAAGGAGGCTTCCGATCTGGATTGGGCGCTGAAAGACTCATCCTCCATGGATCTTGCCCTCCGCCGCAAACGTGCGCGCGAGAACCGGGCGGCCGCCCACGGGGCTGGCTCCTCCCGCCGTTCCCCCTAATCCTACGGCCTTCGAGCCAGCAAGTCCGTTTATGTAGAATAATGTTGGTGATGTTGGATCAGGGGTGTGTTTCTTTCAAGCGCTTGTGAGACGTTGTATCATGTGTATGTATCATGTGTATAATGTATTAAACCTTTTATGTAATGCATTAAGATAAATGAATTAATAATTTTTATCTGCTTTCTTCTGCATTTTACAACACCAAACATTCATCTTACAAATATAGGTTTTCTGAAATTGTTCTGCATTTACTTCTGCTTACGGATTTTTGTCGAATTTCGACTTACGGATTTAAAGATATGAATTTATCCATATTAAATTGAAAATGACAATAATAATGTAAAATTGATTTTGGATTATTTATACAAATTCAAACACTTTTCACGTTGAAAGTTTTGTCAATTCAAAATATGCAATAAAGTTAATGCATTTTTAATTGAAAATGGCAAAATGGTTAATAGTTTGTATAGTTAGAATAATTATTTTAGAAAACAGAAAATGGTTTTGGATTATTTATTCAAATTTAAAAACTTTTCACGTTGAAAGTCTTTTCAGATTCAAAACCATTTGAAATTCATATCCAAACACCTAAATAAGAAAAAAAAAAGGCGGGAACAAAATTTCAGAACTGAAAAGTTCGAAATAAGTTTGAAAAAGGACTCTTTGGTCAGGTCTTTGGACGCGCGCAGTGATCTGGCATTAAATGACGCACTCTTTGGTCCCGGTTGCTGGCAAGAACCGGGACCAAAGAGGCATTGGTCCCGGTTCTTGCCAGCAACCGGGACCAAAGACCCCTGCTACTTAACTCCTCACGCTCTTTCTTCTTCCCCATTCTCGCAAATCGACTAAGGACTGGAGGCGCGACGCAGAGCGAAACGACGCCGGCAGGCTGCCCGACGCCGCGCCGCCCGACGCCGCGCCCCACGCCGCGCCCCGCCGCCGCTGTCGACCTCCACGCGCCGCCCCGCCGCCTCCCCGTACACGCGACGACGCGGCCGGCCCTCCGCCCCCCGCACACGTGCACGCGCCACGCGGCGCCCGGCCGCCGAGCTCGCAGCCTGCCGTCGTCCACCGCCACCGCCGTCCCCCACCGCCGCACACGCCACCGCCGTCCCCCACCGCCGCACACGTGCCACCGCCGTACGTCCCCACCGCCGCCCGCACCGCGCTTCTCGTGGCCGGTGAGTTAGATTAGCATTTTGTATAGGATTTTTTTGTTAGTGTTAGGATTTTTTGTTAGTGTTAGGATTTTTTTGTTAGTGTTAGGATTTTTTTAGGTTAGTGTTAGAATTTTATTGTATAGGAAATAGCATTTTAGGTTAGTGTTAGAATTTTATTGTATAGGAAATTGCATTTTAGGTTAGTGTTAGGATTTTTTTTGTAGAAATAGCATTTTAGGTTAGTGTTAGAATTTTATTGTATAGGAAATAGCATTTTAGGTTAGTGTTAGGATTTTTTTTGTATAGGAAATTACAAATATGTTTGAATCCAAATTTAGATTGTAGTTCATTTAGATTGTAATCCAAATTTGAATGTTCAAATATGTTTGCATTATATATTTTAGAGTATCTCCAATTAAGAAATAGAGCTTGTTTAAGAATTTTGTTAGTGTTAGGATTTTTTGTATAGGAAAATTTTGTTAGTGTTAGGATTTTTTTGTATAGGAAAATTTTGTTAGTCCTAATTTGTGCTTGTCCTAATTCAATAACATTTCAAACATGATTTAGAGTTCCATGTCAATGCATTAAATTGATCATGCATACATATTGCGCATTGCATCAATGCCATGTATTGATTGTGTTCTTGTCCGGTATTTGTTCTTCCCGGTAGATCGTGGTTCGGAAGTTGACCCGGTAAATTGTGTTAGATATGCAAAGATGCAAATTTACGGGTTTACGGGTTTACGATACGAGTTTACGGGTTTACGATACGAGTTTACGGGTTTACGATACGAGTTTACGATACGAGTTTACGGGTTTACGATACGAGTTTACGGGTTTACGATACGAGTTTACGGGTTTACGATACGAGTTTACGGGTTTACGATACGAGTTTACGAGTTTACGGGTTTACGATACGAGTTTACGGTTTACGATACGAGTTTACGGGTTTATGATATTGTAGATGTATCTTGACATATGGAACAAGTTACCCAACTAAAGTTTTGTGCATTGTTCTTAATTTGCAGAAACTATGGAACGAGACGAAGATCAGGAAAATATCCTCCAGGATATAATCCGCGGGCCGGAAGATATTGTCGATGTCACCACGGAGTTTTTGAACAACTCCGGTGAGGGAGATGAGTCTCTCAACCGAAGAGACGGCTCCGGTGAGGTAGAACCCGACGGCCGGGGTGAGGGAGAAGTCAGCGAGGGAGAAGCCGACGAGGGAGAAGCCGAAGGCTCCGGTGGAACATTAAACTCCGGCGAGGTGCATATACATATATTAATGAAGCCGAAGATTGTATTAATTAAGTCTCTGATGTCTATATACATATATTAACGCTCTTTCTTCTTTTAGCCCTCCGGATCGAGCAAATCTTCTGTAAGGACAAAACGAGGCCCAGCCAAAAAGTTGGGCGACCAAGAAAGGTACACGATCGAAAGAGTCGCTGAAGACGGCACACCGACTGCTCCCCCTGGTGTTAAAAATAAAATGGTAAAGCAATGCGGAGTTCTTGTTAGGGACTTCATCCCGATCACCGTTCGAGAATGGCATCGGCCAAACGAGAAAGGACAGCTATATGTCAGCGATGAGGGCAAAGAAAGACTTTGGAGAAAGCTCATGGTTAATTTCACCCTGCCGGCGCCAGAGGTGGATTCAGATGAGGAGGATCCAGATGAGGCAGAAAAGATTGCCCGGAAAATCATGGAGCAAAAAGTCAAGGACTGGGCACTTAAGAAGATGGCCGAGCTATTCAAGAACTGGAAGAAAAGATTGAACAAACTGTTTGTCAAGAAAAATAAGACTCCAGACTTCGATAAAGGGTATGAGAAGATAAAGGACTACTGGGAAGAATTTGTGGCGTACAAGAAATCAGAGGAAGCTCTGGAAAAGTCTGCAAAAAATGCGGCAAATGCTGCTCTAAAGATGTACCACCATACTATGGGGCCTGGTGGCTACGCTGGTAGCATGCCTAAGTGGGAGAAACTTGAGGCGGACCTGCTGGCTAATGGGATCACTCCAGAGCCACTCAAGTGGATCGAACGGGCAAGAAATTGGTTTTACGGGCATGGGGGCACGTTGGACGCAGAAGGGAAGTGCATATATAACAGAAGACACAAAGATAATCCCCTACTACCCATCCAAGAAATTAGAAAAGCAGTAAAGGATGTTGAAGAGGGACGGTTCATTCCCGATAGAGAGGATGACGAGCTCACACGCGCCCTTGGGAATAAGGAACACGACGGACGGTTACGAGGCGTACCTGGCTCCAAGCCCAAGACAATTGCGATTCCCGAGCACAGGAAGAAATTTCCTGATAGAAGCCATCAGAGGAGAAAGGAAAGGGAGGCAATGGAAGCACGCGCTGCTGCAGACCGGCTGCTTAATATAGAAGAAGAATTAAAGCTGCAGAAGGAACAAATTGCCGTGCTTAGCCAGCAAGGTACTAGCGGCCAATCTCAACGGCACATGGTAGAAGCTGCATGCGATGGTACCGGTGGCCCATCGAATCGGAAAAGCAGCGTGGCTTCCACGGAGCTCCAGGATGGTAATGATGATGCAGTGGCTCCACTTCGTCGCTACCCAGTGGATGATATCACGGAGAGCACACCTTGTGAGATGCATGTGAAAGTTTTTAACTTAACCGTGAAGGTGGCGGTCGGCTATGTCGTACCAATTGGACCTAATCCAACTTACCATTTCTCTCCGGTTCCAAATGGCTACGCTGTTGTCGCGGTGGATGAAGTGATGAAAGATTATGAGGAGCTGAAGCTGCAACACCCTGCAGGTGAAGATGGGGAGGTGCTTGAACTTGGAGAAGCCAAGAAAGCGACCATTCTATGGCCAAAGGAATTCATCGTGCTTCCGAACTGGCAGCCAAGGCCATCGACTCCTCACCAGTCTCCAGCGCAACAGTCCTCTTCACCGCCTCAGCATTCTCCAGCGCAACAGTCCTCTTCACCGCCTCACCAGTCTCCAGCGCAGCCGTCTCCGCCGCCGCGTCAGCCGTCTCCGCCGCCGCGTCAGCCGTTTCCGCCCACCGCTCGTACTATGAGGGGTAAGCGATCACCGAAACGTAAAAGGTCGCCCCTCCCAACAGTACCTCATAAGAATCTTCCCATTAGACCTTATGACAGGACTGTAGCGGAAAACGCCGCGGAGGTGGCTGCCTACAATAAGGCTTTTTTTGCACCAAAAAAGCCCGAGCAGAAGCCGGTATACGATGAAAAATCCAAAAAGTGGAGAAAGTCCTTCCTTGAGCAGCCATCCCAGATATCGATGAATCTGCCATCTGACTATGGTCGTGAACTTACTAAGCTAGCACGTGCCCAGTCTGAGCAGAACAAGGGAAGAAGTGCAAAAAGCGGGAAACAAATTGCCCAGCTCGGACAGCAGAAAAATCAATCGGTCCCCCCGCTCATAGTGTGTTCCGATGTCGACAAGGACTTCAGAGTCGCTATGGATAAGACCTGGAATTATTGGACCCCAGAGCCATAGCTGCTGCTAAAGAACTTGGTGTCACTGTATCTCAGGCCAAGGAACAGGCTACCGCCTTGGGTATGAGCCTTGGTCAACTTTTAGGCTATGAACATGCGCCAATGTTAGAGATGGCACGGAAATATGTCCAAGGGGAGCCTATGGTCAGTAATGAGGAGATGACGGGTCTATCAACACATATGCGAAATCTGCATACCTGGTACCTGGTGCACACATCAAAGAAGGACGCGAAAGAGTGGTTTCCGCTGGACGTTAGAGTGGAGCATTTCTTCAAACGTTACACTATACAGGTTCAACTGACTGAACTGTTCCAGTTATTCCAAAAGCGCGCCCTCGACAAATCTATCCTCTCTTGCTATTGTCTGTAAGTGATTTATTTTCGTAATTAAGTCTCTAGCTCAGCTCGTTCATTGCCTGTATTATATTATCCTGCCTATATATATATCCTTTTGTACGCTATTATGCAGAATGAAGATGCTGGAATGCAAAAGATCTAAAGTTTTTGAGGTTGGGTTCGTTGACCCATATATCGTGAATTCACATACGTTAGTCAATCACCCCAAAGACGTGGAGCATGACCTGACCACCTTTTTAACCATGCAACATTTCTGTACGGAAATACTATTTCCTTACAACTTCAGGTGAGTGTTTCTGTCTTGTACATATTTTTATTTGGCTTTCTCGATGTTAAGTGTAATTGATGAGCTATGCATGTCTGCTTTATGTAAACGTCCGCAGGTTCCACTGGATTCTGCTAAGCATTCAACCTGACAAGTCCACAGTTGAAGTCCACGACTCATTAAGTTGGGACCAAGCGTTGTGGTCCGACATGAAAGAAATGCTCAACAAGTAATTTCAATCATTATCGCATTATATCGCCCTCTTTCGTTCGTTCCCTGATGTCAAGTAATTAATAACTCCTTTGTTCATTTTCTTTGCCAAAGCAGGTGTTGGACAATTTTCAAACAGAAGGTAGAAGGTCCATTCAAAGATGAGCTAACTTATAAAACGGTGGAAAGTCCGCAGCAGCCACCGGGGAGTAATTTATGTGGATTCTACGTTTGCGAGTTCATTCGCGAGTTGACCACTGAGCGGAGAACAACTGCTTTCAGCAAAATGCGGGAGAAGATCGACCCAGAACTGCGCGTAGGAGCAATTCAAGAGGAATTGGCGGGATTTCTGCTTAGGGAGGTCATCGATGAAAGGGGAGAACATTATGCTTCGGACGATGAACTACATATGCCTTGATGGCTTGATCTATCTCCATGTAATTAAATAGTTGTATTCTCGCAAGAGATCGAATATTAATTATATATGCATCAACATGTACTGTGTATATAGTAGAGCGTATAATATGCGTACGGAAACGATGGAGAGCACGTCGGCGATGCGAAGAAGGGGGAGACGACGGAGGCACCGGCGAGAGGGAGAGGGGGCACCGGCGAGAGGGAGAGGAGGCACCGGCGAGAGGGGGCACCGGCGAGAGGGAGAGGGGGCACCGGCGGCGAGAGGGAGACCCTAAACCCTAAATACCAAAAAAAAAAAGCACTCATTGGTCCCGGTTCGTAACAAGAACCGGGACCAATGAGTCTCTCCCCACGCCCAGCCAGAACTGGCCACGTGGCCACACATTGGTCCCGGTTCGTGGCCCAACCGGGACTAGCATTAGTCCCGATTGGCCAGTCCCGGTTGGGCAACCGGGACTGATGGCCCAACTGAACCGGGACCATAGGCCCATTTTCTACTAGTGGGAGCGGGGCATAGGACGTACCGCAATCACCATCACCACCTAGGCTGCTTTAATATAGTAGAGATTTAATTGCGCCGAAACCACTTATACACATAACTTGCATTTATCAATATAAATAGAAAGTATGGCACACCGAGCTGTCTAAACATGGGTAAATCAAGGCCATTGTGTCTCTGTATCACCACTTTCATACCTTCTAATCTTTGACAATGTGGAACATAAACCAAACGTCCAGACACATGTAGACACGTCTATGCATCTTCAGGAGCGTCGCAGTTTGAAGATTCGGCTGTCCAGCCAAATTCTCCATGTGGTCACCCTCAGGGGTTTGGCATGTGTCACTGCAAAAAACTGATCATTCTTCAGTGCACACGTGTGGTTTCAGTTATAGGGAGTAGTCCACATGTGACTTGCTAGGGGTAAGCATTGTTTTTGGATTTTTATCTTTGCAATTAATGTATCATATTCCGCAAGTCGGTAGTGTAATTATTTTGTTATAAACATATTGGAATATTTGAGCTAACTGGATGATTTATGATACAAACTACGAGCTACGGGCTTGAGAATTGCCGAGGGAAGAGCATAACATCTTCATTTCTCGGCAACAGAGAACGTGCAATCCAAAGAAGCTAGGAAGTGTTGTTTCTATTATATATGCAACTATCTAGGAAGTGTTGTTTCTTTCGATGGTTGTACAATAGCTATCCAAAGTTGTTAAGTTGAAGGATAAATTGAGACCGGATGGAAAGTACTCTTTGAATGGGTTTAATAATTATGCACGTCTTGCTTGTCACTTTGAAATGTTTGGACTTTTTTTTTTGCATTGCATTAGTTTAAACTTCTAATTGATATTTTTTCATATATCTTAACCTATCAAGATTGAATGATCGACAATTATAAAACAAAATCATCAACCGAAAAATCTATAAACTATGTACTGTTGAGCTGGTCTTACCCTTTATCTCCTTCGATGTGGTACTCATGGTAGAACTATGCCTTGTCCTTGGCGTAGAGTGTGTCCTGGTAGCCAATGATGACGTAATGATACACGATGGACCTGACCGACTCAGACATGAGTGGCACCGTCTGGTGTTTGGCGGCTCCGGTCGTGTTCTCGATGGTGAGGTCGTGAGCGATGAAACCTTGACCAAGGACAAACTTGAAAGGGAGCATGCATATATGTATAAATTGTTCGTATGAACATACACATGCTTGCTTCCCTGAGAAATGATCATGACTACGTATACTCACTAAGGACAACGACGGAGCTACATACGATTCGGGGAGGGGGGGCACTCCCCCCGGCAAGGAAGTACAAGCTGATGTCATCGGTGACCGACGGCAACGCCACGAACGGTTTGGCCGCTATGGAGCTTGATATGGTCAAGCAGCTATGGGATATCGACGACAACCACGTCGGCCTTAATGTCAACGGGATCCATTCTATCTGCGCCACCTCCCTCACCAAGTTACTGGCCGGCTGAATCGCCAGTCGGATTTTGGGGCAACAAGACAGCAAGAAGCAAGATGCCCCGAAGGACCGAGCGGGACTTATGTAGCATTTTCCCACTTACCGGCTTCCTGAGGTCAGTCGATTGGCTAGGCTTATCAACCATGCCAAGATCCAAAACTCTACTCTTAGATCGCTACCCTAGCTACACCAACACCCACTTGAAGAGTGGGGTCCATAAGTTTCAGTCCCATCGCTGACGAACAATATTTACACCAATAGCGCTACACTCCCCGGTAACGACGTCAGAAAATAGTCTTGATGACACACAAGTGTAGGGATCTATCGTAGTACTTTCGATAAATAAGAGTGTCTAACCCAACGAGAAGCAGAAGGTGTTGACAAGTGGTTTTGAGCAATGTTTCACTGAAAATACTACGAGACAAGTTTTTATGGGTTTTTGTAATAGCGAGTAAATAAAGAACAAGTAAATAAAAGCAAGCATTGCAGCAAGTGGCCCAATCCTTTTTAGCACAAAGGACGAGCCGGTGGTGTTACTTATAATAACTAAAAGCAAGCAAGAATAACAATGTAGACAGTCTTTTTTTATTGCACAGTTATAAGTATTACGTTTACATCTCACGGATCACATAGCATGGCAACATGAATGAGCCAACTAAATAGAAAATACAGAACGTCTCTATGCTGTTGAATATAAATATATTGCCTAGCCCCTTTCCATTAGTTCGGACTTTTGGTCTAGATGGCTAGTGCAACAATTTTATATGGTATCAGAGCCAAGAGGTCTCGAGTTCGAGACCCCGCTCACGCGGATTAAAAAAGAAAAGGAAAAAAAAAGATCCTGCGGCCTGCTCCTATCCCACGCTAAGGACTAAAATAGCCTAGACGTGAGGGGGAGTGTTGAATATAAATATATTGCCTAGCCCCTTTCCATCAGTTCGGACTTTTGAGATAGATGGCTAATGCAGCAATTCTATATATGCATCTTGTATTCTATTGAGGTGTCGCCACCTTGGCTGAAGATAGCCCGAATGACCGCTATCAATTGAATGCATCCGCTATTCATAGAATCTCGCTGGTATCGCTGGTCTGTGCATAAGGTGTAAAAAATTATGTATTACACAACACCTGAGTTCTCTTTTCGTCAGCCAACGATGTTGCCGTGAAGAACGTTTATTTCTTAGGGAGGTCATCTAATTTATATCTAACATGGGTTGAAGAGTTTTCTCCAGTAAGTATATTCTAAAGTGTTTCTTCGATATGATCAAATAGTTTGATATGACACTCATGCTATGAGGGATGATTTGACAAACTTTTTTTTTGGATTACGCTTAGCATGCATATCTCATATTGATTGAAGAAGTGGCGAAGAGGCCGATACATCGTGAATATGCTTCTCCTAAGAAATAATGGCTATTATGCTACTAGATACATGCTTCTCCTAAGAAATAATGGCTATTATGCTACTAGATACATGCTTGTCCTAGGAAATAATGGCTATTTTGCTACTAGATACATGCGTTGCCTATGATGACTAACTCCTATTCATAATTCTAAAGTATAGCTAGGTACATGTCTTCATCCTGAAAACTAGGGAGTAGTCCACATGTGGCTTGCTAGGGGTTTGGCATGTCTCGCTACAAAAAGATGGTCCTTATTCATTGCACATGCATGGTTTCGATCAGTTCTGGTAAGCAGTGTTTTTGGAATGTATCGTATTTCGCAGTTCAGTAGTGTAATTATTTTGTTATAAAGATATTGGAATATTTGAGCTAACTGGATGTTTTATGATAGAAACTACGGACTATGGGATTAAGAATTGACGAGGTTCAGCTCTCAACAACAGAGAACGTGCAATTCAAAGTTGATTTATTGTTATGTTCATCAAAGGATTTGCTAGGTATTATACAGCTATCTAGAGAGCCTCAGTAAACTTATAGGATGCTCTTTATTTTAATGTGTGCTGGATTAGATCCTAGGACGAATGGTCGTGAGGGCTCGATCATGGCGACTTGTTGGGATTCAGCCAGCAATTCAAATTTTCCAACCGCCCTCAAGTGTTGTTTCTGTCACTCAGCGGGCTGTACAATAACCGGCACCCAGGGGGAACTGTTTTCCTTTGCCCTTATATAAATTATGTAAAACTTTTGCTCCTACTTCATCAATGAATTAAAACCGATGTTTGGTAGAACTGGCCCTTGAAACCATGTGGGCTTCACAGAAATGACCTCGACTCGAGAGGTTAAGCAGACAATTGGAACACTGGATTCATTTGTATTCTGATGTGGTGGCAAACAATGAGTTAGCTGCCAATAATGGACAAGCTTGCTCTGCCCTTGATTGACCATTGGATGTTCTGACACATCTTTAACTGTTATGATATCTTTTAAAGGTAGAAGGTTTAGAAGGGATGAAATTTTGCATATTTCCTAGGATATGTAACACGAAGTAAGAGTCCAAATTTTACAGATAAGGTAAAGAAACGGCGCATCACCTTCTCTAGTGCTGATAGATATATGGCCAATTATGTGCCTCTTATTCAAACTTGAGTACGTACACCGGTACATGGAGATTATTTAACTAGCCCCCCCCGTACATATATATCCGGGATACATGATGACTTCGTAAATGGTGTATGCAACAAACTTGTCTTATATCCAAGTGCGTATAGACGAGCGTGTACATTACGTACATGTGGCCGCAAACAGGGACGCGTCCATCCGTCAGTGATTAGCGACGATCTGCTGCGCCATGGTCTCGTATTTGAACCTGTACGTGCTCGTCTTGGAGCTATCCGCTGACCAGATGAAGAACCCCGGCAGCTTGCCCTGCCGCAGCAGCTCCTGAGCGCCGCTGATGCCTTGGTCCGGCGAGAGCAGCCCGAGCTGCTGGGTGATGTTGCCGGTCTCCAAGCTGGCGAGCAGCTTGGAGCCGGAGCCGGGGTAGTTGCGCGCCTGCAGGTCGTAGAACATGACGTAGGTCTTGACGTCGGTGTTGGCGCCGTAGCCGTAGAACTGGAAGTCGATGAGGTCGATGACGCCGGAGTACTTGCCCCACAGCGCCTGGTAGTACTTCTGGACCACGGGGTCCTCGAAGGGCGCGATGGAGGTTTTGATGTTGGGGAAGCGCGCCTTGAGCTGGGTCAGGAGGCGGCCGACGCACTCCACGAACGTGTTCACGTCGGCGCCGCCGAAGTGCTCGTAGTCCACGTCCACGCCGTCGAGCCCGTACTGGTTGATCATCGTGGAGAGGGAGGAGACGGCGTTGGCCACCCAGGAGTCGACGGCAGACGGCGCGAAGGTGGCCTTCACGCCCGTGTTCTGCACGCTGTCGCCGCCGAGGCCGACCATGACGCTCAGGTTCGGGTGCGCCGCCTTGGTGGCGGATATGGCGGCGGGGGAGAGGTTGCCCGTGTCCCAGAACGGGGTGAACACGCCGTTGGTCGGCGCGGGCGGGGACGACTTGCTCGCCATGTAGTCGATGGCGAAGGCGAGGATGAAGTGGAAGCTGACGCCGGTGTTGACGGGCACGTCGGAGAACCGGACGCCCGTGAACTGCGCGCCGATGTACTCGCGGAACACGTATCCGTTCGTCATGGTGGCTAGCTCTCTCACTCGATCGATGAGTCGAATGCCATGCATGCTCGTTTTTATCCGAATTTATAGCGACTGGCCGCTGGCTCTCAGTTGTGGCCGCTTGGATGCCACGTACGTACAAGTCAACAATAGGGTGCTGCTCGTTGGCTTGGATGCCTGCCACATTCACGGAACGTCTGGAACAAGTCAACAATAGGGTGCAGCTAGTTTCTACACTTTTGTCTTGCTCAGCAGTGTCGTTGTTTTGACATTTCTTTGTGATTTCCTCGAAACGCGCTGGAACAGATATTATCAGAATGTTGTGCTTCTCGAGTCTGTATTTGACTGCGAAGTGCCAATTACACCACGTTCTCGTCAGCCCATTTTCTTCCGCAAATAGAACATTTTCCCAACTGATGTAGCCCCTTTCTATTACTTTCGTAACAAACAATAACAAAAACAACAAGTTCGTTACAGCTAGGGGTGGGCTGGCACAGTAGCACTGGCGTCAGATGACCCCAATGGAATTTGCTAAATCATGTAGTAAGGGGAACAAACACGACAAAGAAGCATTCGGTCGAAGATCCGTGGCAGACTCCTACCTCAAAGCCCCCCCCCCCCCCACCCCCCCCCCCACCTCTCTCCTCCCGAGCCACTCCCGCGAGCGGACAGGGGGAACCCTACATCTAGCGCCGCCGGTCACCTCCCCACCCCCTCGCCTCCCCTCGCCGCCGCCGGAGGGCGTCGCCGGGATAAGCCCGCGTGGCGCCGTCGGCGGCGGCGGGGCTTCCTCTCTCCCTCGCGCGGCTGTGGCGGCGCGGGCGCTGCGGTCGGCGAGGGAACGGTGCTGCGTGCGGGGCGTCGTGGCGTGGCCGCCCGGCGGCGGCGCGGTGGCTGCGCGGTCTTGGCACATCGGCGGCGGCTTCCCTGGTGCGGCTGGCGTCGTGGGTGGCACTGCTCGGTGGCTCGGGTGGATGGAGGAGGTCGGGAGCGCGACAGAAGGTAGGTCGGCCGTGGCGGGCACGGTCGGCGGCGGCGCTCCGGCCTGGTGGATCTGCGAGGAGGTCTCCGGCGGTTGCCTGTAGGGTTGTGCGGCCTTCGGGTCGCCTCGCGACTAGGACGAGGCAGGGGCCCCGGGCCTGTCCGAGCCCTCTGGCCCTCGCACCAGCTCGGTCGCCGGTGGCCATGGGGGCTGCTGGTCGCCGGCCTGGGGTGGAGCCTTTCTCCTCGGTGCTTTTCTCCTTCTCAGCGGAGTGCGGAGCTTGGACGCCGGGGCGGCGGCCCTGGACGGAGGGGGTCCTCTTGGTTGGTGGGCGTGCCAGGGATCCTTGTGCTGGCTGGTGACCACGGCCGTGAGGGCGGCGTGGTGGTCAGCGAGTGGCGTGCTGTGATGTCGATGCGGGTGTTGCCTAGGCGATACCTGGTGCTCGGTGTAGGAGGATGTGATGGGTGGCCTAGGGGAAACCCTTGCCTGGTTTCTCGGCCCGCGGCGGCGACGTCCACGGGCGTCGTCTCCTTCTTGAAGGCGTCGCGGAGCCTCCCAGCGCCTTCTACCACTCCGGATGAAAATCCAAGATCTTCGGATCGGGCGGTGGCGGCACTCCGGTGTCGTGCTCTTCTTGAAGACACCGCCTTGGAGTTCACAGCTTGTTGCTCTCCAGAGGTGGAATGGTGACCTTCGCCTTGCTTTCTCTGGCAAAGTTTGTAGCATGCTCTGCACCTCGGCGTTTCTCTGTGCGGGGCTCCGGTTTGCCTGTCTTCAGCTTTGTGGACAGTGGCGGTGATGATCTAGGTGGTGCGGTTCTCGGTGGTGTAGTTCGTCTCGGCGGTGTGCCGTGTATGTTGGCGTGCTCGTGTCCCCCAGCTCCGGCCCGACACCTCTGCCCGTCTTGAGTGTGCTCTCTTCGGCTCTGCCTCTTTGGTGTTCGCCTGTAATCTTCTCGGTAGCCTTGTGTCTTTTGTGTGTGTGCAGTGTCGTGTTGTAAGCTGGGTTCAGCACTATGTATCTGTTCGCCGTTCGGTGTTATTAATTTAACGCCGGGCCTTTCGGCCTTGTATCTAAAAAAAAATCATGTAGTAAGTGGTTGCTTATCAAAGAAAGTATGGCGATGAACCCAAGATGACCCCGTTGATTTTTCTTGCTAGCTTCACCCCTGACTACAGCAAGAACGAGAAGAAAAAAGTGATGGGAGCAGCAAAGTTAGAAGACGAGGTGCTAAGGTGAAAACCCGTTGCGAATGCTCGATCTCGAGCACCCCTATAGGGCAAAACCAGCAAAAGGAGCAACATCGGTTTACTACTACCAAAAAGACTACTACCAAACATAACATTGCCATAGAGACTTAGAACAAGTTGAACTTCCCAGGTCAGCCCCACAAAACACCAAAATGTTTTTTTGCAGTGGACAAGTAAAGAACATGTGAAAGCAGGTTTCAACTTGATCACAAAAGGAGCAACATCGGTTTACTAGGCAATTTCATCATTTTCATATTCTCTCTGGTTAACACTGCATCCTGAAGTAATTGCCACAAGAATACTTTAATTTTAATAGGAAGCTTAGTCTTCCACATGAAACTGTAACTATGGCCAACAATATCATTCTCCATGAGCTTATAGATAGATTTAGTAGTAAACTTCTTGTTACGATGTGACTTCAAAATTACCTCATCATCCACATTAGATAGCTCGACAAGCTGAGCATTGTCTTGAATAATATTCCATTGATTCAACAAATCCGGGAACAACCTCCTTCTCAAGGATAAGTTGAAACTTTTATAGAGAATTTTTTAAAGGAGATATCTTGCTCCTAACAAATGCCAAAGAGTAGAGGATGAAAATCCATAAAAGACTTACTATTTAACCAAAGATCTTTCCAAAATCTCGCAAGCACCCATTGTGCATATTAATTACCACCCCATAAGATAAATCTCTCTAACTTTCATCAAAGCCTTCCATGTAGGGTAATCATTGAACCAACTGATTTGTAAAGATGCCACAGAACATAGAAGTATATGTTGTCGTGTCCCTCCATCATGATGATATAATACCTGGATTATTTACAATATACTACCTATGTTCAAAATTATAATTTTTTTTGGTAGACTAGGTAAAATATAGTAGGTGGGGGCATATAAATTGACTACAAAAATACTTTGTCACATCTCGAGAGGCCCGAACCTTAGGTAAATAGTTTATATCCGTGTATATCCTTTATCTGTTAGACTAAGCCCTAGATATATTAAACAAATAAACATGCTCTTCGGGAGTACGGTTGCTCAAAGCCCAAATATCATCCTTCTACAACTTGATTGTGGACAACATCGGGTATCTCATATTGACCTTCAAAGTTCTTAATCCTGGCATGATTCGGGATGAGGAAAACTGGCGCCAAAAACTCGTTCGATGCTTGATTTGATGTTGCAGAATCTCAAGCTCACCGAAGCAGAGACGGGGTCCCTACAAGAACATGTCGTAGAGGAGACCGTCACTCTCGCGAGTAGATGCCCCCAAGACTTGTTCTTCAGTTTCGCTATGAAGATCATCCACGAGCTCCTCATATTCAAGTGAACCATCATGGAGGCGTGTGAGATGAGGACCATGCAGAATGATGAGATGTGTGTGATTTGTCTCGATTGAAGCCAAGTAGTGATGTATATGTTGTACTTCATCTTATAGGGTGCAATTATATTTTTCATAAATGTTGTATTTTTAGGTGGCTTCAGTAAAATTAAATCTGCCAATTTTCCGTAACTCTAATTGTACTCTAAGGTCCGACGGCGTTAAATTTAGATGTGGGGCAAAAATGCCCCATAGGGCTGATCCGACGATGAGATGAGAATGCGTAGCTATCACCCATGTTAGCCCACTATTTTGCATATATAAATACATGTTTTAAATATTTGTATTCCAGAAAATAAATTTTAGTTTTGACCATTTATTAGAATTATTTCAGCCTTATTGAATTTAATTTTCACATACTCCTAAACTAATATTCATATGCCTATGAAATAATGTTATCTATTTCTAAAATAGGATTCATATTCATTAATAATATTTTTATTTATTTATAAAATTAAATTAATGTACATTAAAATAATTTTCATATTGATCAAAAATATGTGAATACAAACCAAATATTATGCTCATATATTTTAAAGAACGTTCATGCATATAAAACATGTTAATGCATTTCCTTGAAATAAAAAGCAAAAGAAAAATGAAAAATATAAAAATGGACTAACAAGGAAAAAATAAAATAGAAAAGAGAAACAAAAGCTTGAAAAAAAGGCATACCTGGGCCAACACCCAGTAGCCAAGCCTAAACGTCACACCCTTATTTGAAAAGGATTCTCCTCAAATTTTTTTTTTTGAAAAGGATGTCTTTTGCAAAGGTTTATTTCTATTCTCTCGTGACCCAAAAATTGGCTTTTTACTAGTCCGTGACATGCTTCATACTACTATATCTGAAAGCTGAGCGATTTCTCGAGCTCTCAGCGCCCGAGTCACTGTAGATCTACAGTAGCTACAGTGTTCTACAGTAACGCGTGGAAGGACCTGTATGCAATTTCCCGAAAATTCAGGGACTTTTCTGCAAAACGTCAACGCAGAATCCCCTCCCCTTTCTCTCTCCCGCGACACCGCAGTCGCCGGCGGCGCCGCTGACGCGCGCTCGCCCCGCTCTGGCCCTCCCCGTCAAGATCGAACGCCACCCGCGGGACGGCCTCGCTTCCCTCTCCATCCTCGCTGAAATTTGCGACCTGGGAACCTCGGAGGCGCCCGCGCCGTCGTCTTCTTCCCCGTGAATGTCCGCGGCCGCCGCGCCCTGATTCGCCGCCTCCCGAGCTCGCCCTGCCCAGCGCCGCCGTGCTTCGGTTCCCCGCGACGCGCCGCGTCCAACGCGCTAGGCGGCGACTCCTCTCACGCCCTCCAGCGACGCCGCCATGGTCGACGTGAGCGCACGGGGAAGACGCCAGCCATTGCTGACGTCGTCGGATGACGTCAGCACTGGTCCCACCAGTCAGTCTCTCTTTTTTTTTGGATTATTTGTAAATGATTAATTTTTTGACGCGCGGGTCCCATTTGTCAGGACTTTAATAATAATTACATAAAAAAAAGTTGATATTTGTTAAATTTACAACTTTTAAACCGTAATTCAAAATAACACAAATGATATATCAAAATTTACAGAAATATAATAACTTTTAAACAAATTTGGTATACATTTCCCTCGGTTTTCACTTTAAAAAAAACAACCGGGTCCCATTTGTCAGAACTTTGATAATAATTACATAAAAAAGGTTGATATTTGTTAAATTTATAACTTTTAATCCGTAATTCAGAATAACACAAATGATATATCAAAATTTACGAACATATAATAGCTTTTAAACAAATTTGGTATACATTTCCCTTGATTTTAACTTTTACAAAAAAAACTAACATTCCTTTTCCAGCAATCATATTTTTGACACAAATTTTAAAGCTAAGATTTCTTTCCCACGCTTATATTTTTGACACAAGTTTAAAACGTATTTTCCCGGTTATACTTTCTTTAAGTCAACGTCAAACAAAATAGTGACTGTAATTTATGCGCTACAAATTTTTAACATTTCTCGACCATATTTCAAACTTTTAAACGCCTTTTAAATCTGATCATTTTACAAGCGTAAGAACAAATCAAACTTGAAGAACTTCCCAATTTGAACAATTTTCGAAAACTAATTTTTTTCCAAAAAAAAATCCCCAAACTTCTAACAAATTAAACAAACTACATAAACTGCTAAATATTTGAAACATTCTACGCTATGTGAACAAAACATTTCAAACTGCTTAAAAATTTGAAACATTCTACGCTATGTGAACAAAACATTTCAATTTGCCCACAATCTGAAAAAATAACCAATACACTTGCTCCAAGTATATGCACAAATATATGGAGTTGAATTTCGCAAAACAAACTCTCTAATTATGAAATTCAGTTGAATAAATGTGTTTTCACAGCCATTATGGACTTCAATTACAAATTGACATACAAACAAAAACATCTTTTAACATTCTAATTAGCTTAAAATTTTGACATACTCTTAAATGTACCGGACTTTTTTACTTTTCACAAATAATTTCAAAAAACGTCGCAATTCCCGACCTGTGGGCTTACCCTATTTAATTAAATTACAATAAATTTGAAAATGTAAACTTTTCCTTTTTAATTTCGATGCATTCAAATGTAAACAATTTCCGAATGTGCACAGCTTCAAATTTAAATTTCCCCCACCACCGTATTAAAAAATATAAAAAACATATCAACATTAACATGAAAAATAAAAAAAACTTCCACTACTTATGCCATAAGACCAAAATTCAAATTTTCAAAACTTGAAAATTTTCAATGACTTCCAAATCTGAGCATTTGAAAAAAAAACAAAAAAAAACCATACGACCGAAAATCAAATTTTAAAACTTGAAAATTTTCAATGACTTCCAAATTTGAGCATTTGGAAAGCCAAAAAAAACATACGAACAGCTTCCCACTTTCACCAGCTTTTCAAATTCAAACAAAGTATACATCGATATCTCTGAATATATCCGTTCGAAAATTACGACAAATATATCAGAACAATCCTAAAATTACATGCAAAATACTTATGTTGAGATTTTTTTTTAAATATCCTTTTTTTCACCATTTAGATGTAATTCAAGTGCATTTCTTCTAATTTCAACTAAATATTGGCACCGAAATACAAACACGATCGACCATTACAAACTACTACATATTTGAATATTCTACAAAATATATAAAAAATGCTCACAAACAAATGCTACCTGTTCATTACAAAATAAAAAACATGTTTGCAAACACGAATTTGGCCAACATTTGGGCGAATATTCAAACATAATCGACCATTACAAACTACTACATATTTGAATATTCTACAAAATATATAAAAAATGCTCACAAACAAATGCTACCTGTTCATTACAAAATAAAAAACATGTTTGCAAACACGAATTTGGCGAACATTTAGGCGAATATTCCGATATTCCATATAATATATCGAAAAAAGCGCTGCACACTTATAGCGAAATACAAATACATACGAACATTTCAATTTGGCTAATATTTCGACACCATACAAATAAACCTTCCCCAAATGTGAAATTAAATTCAAATGGATTTATCTGATTAGAATTAAATATTAACATCTAAATAAAACCATGTTTGAACATTTCAATCCACTAAATATTTGAAATTTCTACAAAATATTTCACAAATGCTCACAAAAAAATGCTACCTATCTACAACAAAATAAAAACATGTTTCAACACTCCAAATTGGCTAACATTTTGGTGAACAAAAAATATATAATGTACAGGAAAAATAACCAAGGGCGTGGCGTGACGCCACGCCAAAATTCAACCAGTAATTGTGTAAATGAGAGAGTTTTGGTGGCATTTGTTTTTCCATTGGATTCACTTGAACCTAACCCTAGCTCCGCCCCTGCCAGGGCAGACGCCATGTGTAAGCAGCAACATCGCTAGAAAAGTATAGCGGCGAAGCGATCATTGGGTGATAGACACAACTTGAAAAGCTCAGCCCCAAGCAGGGACACCAGGAAAGGTGGAAGCGGAGATGCTGAATCCAGCGAAGAAGATATTTTTTTTAGGGTGAAGGCCGCCTTTATTAAAATTGAAAGTTCAAAGGGATACAAACGCCTTCATGTGGCGTAACAAACCAAACATGGCGGCCCTGCTCGTCGAACACTACACTTCTAGCTAAATTATGAGCTTCCTTATTCGAACTTCTTTTCTCATGGCAGAAGTACAGCTCCGTGAAATCGTGCTTGGACTCAATGATTTTCCGGATGATATGAGCATAGGCCCCCCATCGATCCCTACTCCAGACTTGTTATCACATTTAGGTAGTCACTCAACCTTGATCAACCCGTGCGGAGGCGGGATCCATCCTAGCGTTTGTGTGGCCATGGTAGCCACCGTTCTTATCTCTTCTTCGTGTCCACGATGAAGTTGAGATCCGCGATGAACCTCTCAACAAAATGGTGCACCGAAAGAGGGCTCTGCCAGATTTCTTCATGTATCGCCTTCCTCCAGAGCGAAGAAGAAACGGGGACCCTTCATGGCGACGCCTTCGAAAAAAATATGACACCCACTCTGATGTTTCAAGGCCTATGGAAATGCCGGCCTTTCTTTTTCTACTCCGGACGTTTGGAGATCCATAAATATCTCATGGACTGCAATATCGACATTTCACTTGGGCCTTAGGCATCCCAAGGCACCACCCGGCTAGCCTAACGGGCCGACATCTTCAGCAGATCGCACCCAACTTTAGCAACGCGTGGACCGATGTCCGTTGAGAGAAAAAAAGAAGTTCGTAGCAACTATAATATGCACGAACAGTTACGGGAACAGCTGTGCTTTATATGCAGCCCATCCATCTCGCCGCAGGAATTAAATGCTCGCTTGCCTTTTTCATTACTACCTGAATGCTCCGGTTTGCATCAATCGATTCGTTTGCTGGACTAATGCATTCTTACCTCGATGAAGATGATTGCACGGCTATACGATCAAAATATTTCTGAATGCTAAAAGATCGAATAAGACTTACATTTCCTCAACAAAATATCAACACTGACGCCTTGACCGTGAGCGATCGAATTGCCACAAACATTCACCTACAAAATTCCAAATTGGTCAACCTCTATTTGTCACCATTGTTGGATCGCATCTGTGGACCACTCGAGAGGGGTGTCCGTAGCTCCCACATGCAATGAGGACGGATTAAGGCCGGGGCCAAGTCAACGACCTCCGCCAGTTAATTCGATGTAGCCCCATGCACGCGATAATACAGTGTATTTCGTAGTCATCAAATCGCACAAAATACGTAGGTACCCACCACCGTACGCATCTTCCCTGCAAAAAAACACACGAGCCGTCTTGGACTGAACTTTTTTTTTGCTAAACACAGTACAACGCAGATGCTCACATACACGTGCACATACTCACCCCTATGAATGCACACACGCATACCCTATCCCTATGAGCACCTCCGAAAGACTGAGCCGGCGGTTGGGTCTTGAGATTGACGAAGTCACCACAGACGCCTCGCTGTCGACGGGAACGTCGTCTCCCACTGAAGAATATTCCGTCTAAATGAGAAACACCAATGTCAAATCTAGGATTTGAACTCTGGTGGGTTGGGGGTACAACAACCCTCCTAACCATCTTGCCACAGGCAAGTTCTCCGTCTTGGACTGAACTGCATGCGCATGATATGCATTGACCCGCCTGCAAGAGAACGTACGTACGTGCAAGGAAATTTAGCATCGTATGTTTCCTGGTTTCGGTCATTTTTTCGTTTAACGGAACATACTAATATCGCCACTATTCCAATTACTACTCCAGGCTCTGTACCATTACATCAGTGACGCACAGAACCAAAAAGAAAGTAAAAGTTACTATTCATTTTGCTACTATTAACTGCCGAATTTGTCATTTTCATACCTCCTAAACAAATTTGAGTTTCAACGTGCAAATTTGCATGCACATAGAACTCTACCTTCCCAACGTAACGCATTTTTGTTGAGATTTTAAAAAAAAAATTAAACATGATTTTTTCATGGTTTTCACTGAAAGTTGGTTACCACGAAAAAAATCATGTTTAAAAGTTCTAAAAAATTATGACCAAAATTGCATCGTGTTGAGAATGTTATAGGTGTGTAAATTTGCAAGTTCAAAGTCAAAATTATTTACAACATATGAAAATGACAAATTCATCAATAAATAGTAGCAAAATGAAGTAAATTGTAATATTCATTGCCGAATTTGTCATTTTTATGACTCTAAACAATTTCGAGTTTCAAATTGCAACTTTTTTTTAGAATAATTCAAATTGCAACTTTACACGTCTATAGAACTCTACATTGTCAACACAATGCAATTTTGTTCATAATTTTTTAAAACTTTAAACATGATTTTTTCGTAGTTTTCATCGGTTTCCACCGAAACTTGGTTTTCACCGGATACGTTCTCATAAAAATAACCCAGACTATAAAAGAGGTTTCTCGAAAAAAATAAGGCCTCCTGGTTTCGGTCATGTTACTGCACATTCTGAAGCCCCTCCGTACATAAATTTCGCTGGCAGTGTCAAGCAACCCTCGTACCGATCAATTCCATACTGAGCCCGGTCGTTGAGGGCAGCTGTGTCACATGCACGTGTGATCGATCGAGTACGTCTGCTCTGTGAGTGTGTGAGCTGCCACTCGCCGACACACATTCTTTACTTCTTGCTTGTCCATATATTCTTTACTTGGTTGTCATATATGCATAGTTAGTCAAGTAGCTCTATAGTATAGTACTAGCACTACTGGACTTGAGAGTTGAGATCAGAATCATCAGTGGGGCATTTCTTTGGTTTGTCCGCTAACTAGTTAATTACTCGTATATACGTAGCTAGCAGCATTTCCTCTTTTCACGTGGAAGTGGACCTAGCTAAAGCATGAAGTAACCTACTGTACGGTCCCCGATCGATACAGTTGTATACGTACGTACAAGCAGAGTAGCAGACGCAGAGACGCTGTCAGACACTCGGACAACCTAGAGTCATAGGTCGTTCGTGTCTACGTGTGGCTGACAGGCTCGTTTCGTTTTAAAGAAAGGATTTTTTTTTTTTGACATGGTTTTAAAGAAAGGACTTGATTCCAAGTGGAGATTTTCTGCCTCCTCGGATCCAATGATCCATTTATTAAAAAATCATGTAATAAGTTTCAAAAAATTCTGGAAAAAAAATCTTGCATTTTCTCAATGATCTATGCCACAAGCGTGCAAAATCTCAATTTAAAATATTTTGTATTTTGAGCTAAAAAAAGACAAATACAAATATTTGAGTATAGAGAACAATGAAAAAAAAAAATGAAACGGGGGCAAAACTGGTCATTCTTCAATGCACGTTGTTTCAGTTATATGGAGTAGTCCACATGTGACTTGCTAGGGGTATGCATTGTTTTTGGATTTTTATCATTGCAATTAGAGTAAAATATACGGAGATCATTGAACTTGTCCGTACAATTCAGTTGGGTACGGTCATTGGGTACGCGTTGTCGGCTCACGTTTGGTCACCACAGACGTTGCAGCTACGTATTTCTGACATGGCTGGGTAAGACCTGTATGGCATATATGTATAAATTGTTCATATGAACATACGCATGCTTTGGGGGTGTGGGGGGCAGCCGCCCCCACCCGCAGGCCATTAACTGTTTGGCCTATAAACAAAAAGTGACCCAATCGACATGACTTCCTACCTTCGCCTTTCTCCAATGCCACACTATGGCATGTCATCGCCACCGGGCCAGCTTGATGTCCGTTTTGCTTATGCTCCTTCCTTCTATCACGTCCTCCATGGATGAGATGAAGACAGAGTATAACAACATCCAATTCCGCAACTTCGACGGTGAACTCTCCGACCTTGTCAAAGAACTCACATTCACTGGCGCATCCTCGCCTTACATGGGAATGGGATACCTATCGATGATCAGCTCCACCTCCTTTGACAATGCGGGATCGCTATCTCTTTAATTAAATAGGCCGAGTATTCTACTCCACGCCGTTCGTCCTCTCCACATCCGGTGCCAGCGGTAGGCATGTTCTCTCCTTCTCCACGACCTTCGTGCTTGTAAGATACATCACTGTCTGCATCCAGTAAAAAAATTCAAGCTCATAAATATTTTTTGAATTTAAAGAAAATAAAAGGAGTACTGGAACTAGGGAGTCAAAGTGACTTTTCGCTTCATTCCAACTTTCTTTTGCATAAATATCTGTTAGCGCCATGGTAATTAGTGCTTAGTTGACTTGTAGTCATGAATCGTGACTACTACGCAAGGCTACCCACTCTGTATTAACTGTGGTCCATATACTTTGCGAGGACCCCACTGTGTATGATTATATAATATATACAGTCGTACTCATACTACACTACCAAGAAGCTTCACTGAAGTTTTGCCTAGCATTATGGTAAACTCTATATTAATATTTTTCTGAATACTTTTGTTTTCATCCTTTTAATCAATATTTTCTGCTTGGAGCTGTGCTTAGTTTTGTGTGGCATATCACAGATTAATTTAGTTAGCTTCACAACAGTAAAACTGATCCATGTAACTCACGGAAAAGCCGTGTCCGTCTCCCCTTTCCTCTACAGTCGAGAGAGGCGAAAAAAGGGCGAGCCGTCTCCATCCCCTCTTCTCCGGCGGCGAGGGCGCGGTGCCCGGCCTCCTCCGCTCGCCTCGGCGGCGGCTGGTGGTCGGGAACCCGTTCCTCTGCCTCCGGTGTGTAGATAGGGTAGGTCTAGCTCCTCGCGGCGTCGGATTGGAGAGCTCCCGGCATCCGTTTTGGATAAATAAGGCTGCCGTCCTCTCTCTCCATGGTCGGTGCTGGCGGCGCCGGCTTGCGGACGGCGTTTCCTTTCCGCTGATCTATGGTTCCAGCGGGTGCTCGCCTCCCCTCGACGCCGGTGGCAGCGGTGGCGGTGGTGGAGTTTTTGGTCCTTCCAGATCCACGGATCTGGCAAGTTTGTTCCTCTGGCTGGGTGACGCGACGACGGCGGCGCTCCGGTCTGTGAGTATTCTCCTCCCCCTCCTTTTCGTCGTTGCGCTGGCGTTGGCCCCGGCGTTGGTGCAGAGGCGGGGTCTGATCTGCGGGGTGCTGTACTCAACTCTGGCACTGGGATGGTGGAGTGGAGGTGGTGGTTCTGGCATGGCCCGGTCGCCCCGGCGGCAGGAGGTGCTGGAGCTGGTCGTCGGGGTGGCTCGGCCGTGCCCGTTCATCGGCGAGATCTTGTTGCTTGCAACGAGTGGTTTCTGCGGTCTTCTTCTATGTTGGAGGTCCTCCTTCTTCCAGCTGGGTGGTGGTTTGGTTCTTCTTCTCCGGCGGTCGTCGGCGACGAGGAGCTCCGGTGGTTCAGCGGCTAGCCGCTGTAGTGCTCTGGGTTGTGTACGTCTTATACAAGCGTGCGTATGTACTTCTGTTTGTATCCTTTGATTGTACGCAGGTTTGTATTTCAAAAAAACAGTAAAACTGATCCGGAGATAAATAGTATATAAATCTTACATACTGAAAACTGAGTCAGGTCCCTGTTCATGTGCACAATTTCTTTATGCATGTGTGAGTTATTGGAGGTCACGGGTTTCACTTGACTTGCTACAGACATGTTGTACGTGCTGAAATGCTTGTAGGAACATGATGACAGCAAATCCGTAGCTACCAGCTACCTTCTTGAGAAAATTTCCGAATTTATGCTTTGTTTCTTTATGTGTTGATCTCTATCACGGGGCTAATGAAAATATTTCAAAGGACGGTAGGAAGAAAGGAGATCAATGATCTGGATGGATGTGACACTAACCCTACCTATTGTTTTTTTTAGATAAAGAGTATATATTAATATCAAACACATACCAATTACACCCAGCCTCTGCAACAACACAATAACCAAAGGTATTACAGATGCACACAGCCGAAAGACAATAAGAAGAAGAAACTAAAAAAGAAAAGTCCCGCTATAGAGTTACAGTCCTTGCAGCAGCAGCACAACCACCACCAAGACAACACCTGATGTCTAAACTCTCCAAAAGCAACGCCTTCAAGAAGGAAACAGTGCACGAGATCATGAGTTTTCACCCTGAAGATAGTCCCCCTCACAAAACAATGCCTTTATCAAGACCATTACCAGGCACAGCCAATTAAGGCCAGACCTTAGATTTTCACCCTGCGAGGTAGGACTTTGAACTTCACCAATGTTGTCGCCCCCGCATACATACTGCTGCCACGATTCCTGAAACTCGAAGCCAGTTCCTCATGGCTGCAAAGGATCCGAGCGCCACCGCCAGTCCTTCAATCTCAGCCTTCGTGGCCTTCCCCGCCTCAGACTTCATCATGGATTTGCCCATGATGGCAACTAAAGCAGAGCTTCGCGCCGGTTCCTCGCGGCGCGACCGAATCCCACTCGATCCAGCACTCTCTAGGTCTTAACGCCCATTGAAGATCGCCGGCGGAGCCTTCCGGAAACCGTCACTCTAGCCAGATCCAGGAGGCCTGGCGTGAAACAGCTCTTCGTCTTCGCGCAATCGGAACCCTAGGAGGGGTAAACCAGCGCAAAGAATTGCCGGCGTGGTCAAAGCCACAGCCAGACCACCGCATCCGCCCTGGCCGGACCTCACTCGGCCAAAGAAGCCCAAAGGGCCAAGCCAAGCACCAAGGCCGAGAACGCCCCACGCTTCCGCACCGGCGGCGCCCCACCACCTCCGCCGCGCCGCACCGCCGGGAGGCACACGGCCGCCGGCCCCGAGATCCACAGCCGCCGCCGCAGCAAGACCGCCCCGACCCGGGAGCCCAGCGTCGTCTCCAACCCTCGCGCCCCGAACCAGCTCCGATTCCCCGCTCACGTCGAATCCGGCCGGTGCGCCCACCGAGCCCTCCGTCCTAGACGGGCAGGGCGCCGCCACTGCCGCCGGCGGCGGCAGGAGGATCCGATCTGGGCTTTTTTGGTAGGGTTGGAGGAGCCTCCGGAGCCGCACGAGGGGGTGCGACCCGGGAGGAAAAAAATCCTAAAATTTCCTGGGGGAGAATTTCACTTCCCCGGCCTCTGCACCAACTAGGGATGCACACAGCCTTTTAAGCATGAGTACCAGGATTTTTATCTTGATTAATAACCAAGCCTGGTCCTCAGGATAAATTGCATGAGTACTAGGAAGACCTGGTCCTCAAGTATAAACAGGAACCTATATTCGCGTCCCTGGGGACTTGAACTTGGGTGTTGGGTTTGTACATCCATTCCTCCAACCAGTTGAGCTAGGCTCACTTAGGCGCCTCAATCAAGTCATGTCTGATATATATGCTTTGTCACGAGGAACACGGTTTCACCTCTAACAGTTAACTAATTTAAAAGGATAATGTAGTGTATGCTTCACAACTCTGCCCATGATCGGCAAAAGAAGCACATGCAGATTGCTCATTTCAAGTTCTTTCTTCTCTATTTCGAAGCTGTGTCAGGATATAAAATTAATCTTCATAGATTTGCATTCTATGAATCATGTGAACGCGGAGGTTTTGGATCTCTTACAAATACAAGGCATTGTCAATGGGGTTCGAAGGGATGCGCCCTCGTAGGGGTCGTGGCCACAAGCGTCCCCATCATATCGGCGCAGGCCGACGGATGCCCGTATAGATTTTGCTCCAAAATAAAGATCGAGTTTCTGCTCTAGACTAGATTGTCTTCATTACACAAACAAAACTTGCTGGATTCATCAAACACAAACTATAGTTCTGATTCAGATCATTCATATTGATCTTCTGTGCAATGGGCCGTGGACTGAGAATCGAGCCATATCCTTTGGCATCCTCGTGGAGGCTTGTTGCACAATCATGGTACATCGATTACGATTCTCGAAGTCATCTTAATCTTTTTTTCTAATTCGACCAACCATTGATATTTGTGCGCTCCATTTGGAACTACATGTAACAATATACCATGATGGCGGAAACCGACCGGTAGGGGTATGTCATATCACTACCTTTGCAAAATGATCACAAAAAGAAGATCAGCAATCAATTTATAACCATCATACAATATATTGACATCTATCATACCGATGTACATATCAAAATTTAACAACATCAGCTCTAATACCATTGCCGCGTAAACTAGGATTGATGTAGTAATAGATTACGGAAATTGAGATGTGATGCACATGTGTCGAAAGTCGGTGTAGCATGTCGGGGTAATGTAGTTGTACTATATCCTCATCCTGGTCACCTTATCCCATGAACAGAACCTTCGAGTCCCTCTCGTGCAACTCGTCCCAACATCATAGGTGCAACACTATGCATTGTGAGGAACATTGTTTTCTGAATTGTTAGATCTAAATGGGTGACTTGGGGTGGGGGGGGGGGGGGGGGGGGGAGGTGGCGGCTGAGGTTCAATCTAATTAAAATATTCAAACCTAAAATGACCACCGTCTTCACCTTTATATAAACATCCCTGATGGGTTTGTACATTAAATAGAGGCCCATTAAAAGTAAATTCCCAGTATAATTAATTTGGATCCTATTCCGAATTAGGCTCCAACCCCTTAAGTGTGCAACCCTATAAGTTCACGCACATTTAGACATGATGCGAGTAATCCCACTCGATCGATAGTTGATAGCAGGCTCTAGTAAGACGTGCCAACTTCCAAACGCACATAAGATTGTATTGGATGAATCATCACTATATTATGTACAAGTCATTATGTTTGCCTCTCGATATTTGGTAAAGCTCCAAGCTAACCACTCTTTCTCAATCTTGTGATTCAGAATCCCTTCTCATGTTAATTATTTAACCTTAAGTAGAACGACCATGCATTTATGAATTCGATCACTCGAAAAGCCTAGAGATATTTATCTCATGTAAAGAGGGGCAAATCCCATCTCAATAGATCATGCCTCACAACATGCTTAATGTAAAACCTAGATTTTGCCTTTATAACTCAAAATAGCGTTTAGTAATCCCGTGTAGGTCGATTCAGATATCGAGTACATGATACGATCTCGGGTTTAAGCACAAAGCAGACAACGATTAGAGAGAATCAAAAGCATTGTGGCTACCCAATCTCATGCTTATAACCTGTTTCCACCTTATTGGCATGACATCTCCATTTCTATGAAATGTCAAACATAGTAACTAACCAATACATGTGCTAGTCTAATTTTCACGTGTGTTATGAATTTTGATTAGGGATTACTTTAGAGTAACCATACAAGTCTAGAACTTTACAAACAATTCACATACTTGACACAATCAATACAAAGATCTTATTCATGAAACGTTCAACAAATCATGGATACATCGAAACATAATCATACTTATGATTTTCTCTAAGGCATATCTGTAACACACTATGGTTTTTTTTTTCCTTTCCCGAAGACATTCACGCTATGGACAAATCTCAGTTATTTTGGAATTTTTAAGAGAACAAACATAAATACAAATTGGTTAAGTGAAAGTATACATGCAAACCCAATATCTTAGGGGGTTTTAGACCCTTAACACATCGATTATGAACAAATGCTTGTTTCTGAAATGTTGCCTGAAACTTTTGAATTCTAATGAAACTTTTGGGGGACCCCATTCGTGCTTCGAGATTTTCTGATAGGATATTAGGGGATGACTTCCTTCTAACGATCAGATCTTAAAACATATTGGCTCTGCCATCATTGTGGGTTATCTTTGTGGAGAGATTAAGGGTGTGTTGATAACTTCTTCTTCCATTGCGTCATAGCTCGCTTCCTATGGACTTGTGTTTGATCTTGGCTTAACGTCAAATAAATACCTAATGACTACGCCCAATGTCGTTATGTGTTTGATTCTTTTTTAGGCCAAACCAAGGGTTTGGTTTGGATGGCTTTCCCTGCCAAGCTTGGCACTTGTGGATTACAAGGAACAAGTTAATAGTTGAAGCTATATTTCCTTCATCACGCCCAGACTGACTGCTTGTTTAAATGGTTTCCCTTTTACAACATTGTACCCTCTCCTCAATCCCCCGGGATTCCTTTTTAGCACCGTTTGTATGTAAGAACTTGCTAATCCAAACCTTGTTTTAGTTTTGTTTTAATTTTCATTGTATGCTACCGGTGCCTTTCATGGATTTATTTGTAAAGTAAATCATACGCCTTTTCTCTATAAAGAAGCACAAGCACAAACCCACCACCACACAAGATCCATCACATGAACACGCGAAAATCATAGTACGTATTTGTCGTGGGGTCACTCTTCGAGTACCCCACGGTGGGGATATCTGGGTCACGCCAAGCCCATCAACCTTATGACGAGGGCCCAAGGAAGGCCCAAGGAGGACGACGTGCGGCCCAAGATAGTCGACGCTAGGTCATGCGACCCCGCCATGCTTGTAGGCGCCATCGGCACCGTTCACCTGAGACCTAGCCTACCATATAAAGGCTAGGAGGGTCCTTCGTCTAGGGTACGCTCATAGCCGCCACACAAACCCTAGCGAGATTGCCATCTCGCCATTGTAGCCACACCTCACCATCAATAACCAGACAAGTAGGAAGTAGGGTGTTATCCTCCGGGAGCCTGAACCTGGGTAAAACGCCTCGCTTGTCAGCCGTCGTGATCACCAGCGCTCATCTCTCTCCCCTCAATCAACCCGGGGTGCTCAACCCAGGGATTTGCCGAGTCCACACCTCGTCAGTATTATACTTAACTAAATTCAAATGTTGAACCATGAATCTGGCTACAATAATTCCACGAAGGCGCAAACATGCATGATTTTAGATCAGGGTAAACTTGTTAGACGTAATAAAAGCTCATATATATTGCTCAATTAGAAGGTCAAAATAGATCTTTTTGCGCAATCCAGTGCCACCACTTATATGCTTTCTATGTTGGCGCAGCCAGTGGAAGCCGCTTAACGACAGATTGGGACGCTGCTGTCTGATATATATATATATATATTTTTTGATTAAATGAGTATTAATTCCACACACCGCACATCACACATCACCGTTCGAGATTGAGCGTGACTGTCTAGTTTTTTGTTTTGCAAACGGGGGCAAAAGTTTTGCCCCAATCTATTAATTAAGAAAGAGAGTTGTTAGGTTAATTAATGGGAAACCGAGCGAAAACCGATATCTAGTTTTTTTTAGATGAGCGTGTGCGAGTGTATACTGTATGGTCGATCATTCTCTAAGAGGACTCAACGTCCTTTTCGCCAAAGTTTGAGCGTAGCAAAGATGCCTAAGAGAGATCTCTACTTATTCAGATTTTGACTCTGTTAGGGAAATATGCAACTTGTATTTCTAGGGGCCAAAGATCACAATATATAGTACATGTACAGTGACAAATATGCAGGAAACCCCTCATACAACGGGAAACTATATAGGTATACATGGACACATAATATAACTCTAACAACCCCCCCTCAAACTCATGGTGGATCCACAACACTGAGTTTGGAGAGATAAAATCCATGATGCGCTCTAGTCTGGGCCTTCGTGAAGAAATCCGCCAACTGCAACTCGGAAGGCACATACTGAAGAGCAATAACCTGATCCTGCACACTAGCGCGTACAAAAGAAGCATCAACACCAATATGCTTGGTAAGCTCGTGCTTCACCGGATCACGCGCAATACTGATAGCACCTGTACTGTCCGACAAGAGGGTAGTAGGTGTTGTAACAGGAACACCAAAATCCTCTAATAACCATCGTAACCAAGTCACCTCAGCCGTCAAAAGAGCCATAGCCCGCAACTCTGCCTCCGCACTCGAACGTGACACTGCAGTCTGTTTCTTCGTCTTCCAGGCAATGAGAGAACCACCAAGAAAAACACAGTAAGCAGAAAGTGAACGGCGATCCGAAGGATCACTAGCCCACGTAGCATCCGAATAGGCCTGGAGCTGTAACGAGCTGGAACGGGGAAAGAAGAGACGGTGTGACATCGTGCCACGAAGATATCGTAGAACACGAAGAAGGTGACTATAGTGAACAGAAGTGGGAGCAGAAACAAACTGACTCAGAATATGGACAGGATAGGAGATATCCGGACGAGTGACTGCAAGATAGACAAGACTCCCAACAAGATGACGATAACGCGTCGGATCAGATAAGGGATCACCATCAGAAGCACGAAGGTGAACATTGAGCTCCATAGGAGTCTCAACAATACGCTCATCACTAAGAGCAGCACGAGCAAGAAGATCCTGGATATACTTTTCTTGAGAGATAAAGAAACCATCAGAGGTAGAAGAAACCTCAATCCCAAGAAAATAACGAAGAGGACCAAGATCAGACATAAGAAACTGCTCACTAAGACGTGCCTTGACAAAGGCAATATACTCGGGGTCGTCACCAGTGATGATCATATCATCAACATATAGAAGAAGAAGAGTCCGACCACGAGCAGACAGGTGAACAAACAACGCTGGATCATGAGCACTAGGAGAAAAACCAGCGGCAGTCACCACAGAGGCGAAGCGCTCAAACCAGGCGCGGGGGCTTGCTTAAGGCCATAGAGAGAACGGCGAAGACGACAAACCATGCCATCAGGAACAGAATACCCAGGTGGGGGCTGCATATAAACCTCCTCACGCAGCTCACCATTAAGAAAGGCATTCTTAACATCAAGCTGAGACACAGACCAGTGTCGAACAGAGGCCACAGCGAGAAGTGTGCGAACAGTGGTCATATGGGCCACAGGAGCAAATGTCTCATCATAATCGCGACCATGCTCCTGCTGAAAACCCCGAGCCACAAGACGAGCTTTATAACGCTCAAGAGATCCATCAGAACGAGTCTTAATCTTATAGACCCACTTGCATGTGATGGGACGAACACGGGGAGGAAGAGAAACCAGATCCCATGTGCCGGTGCGCTCAAGGGCAGCAATCTCCTCTGCCATCGCAAGTTGCCATTCAGGATGAACAACAGCATCACGATAAGAGGTCGGCTCAACAACAGCCGAAAGACCATAGCGGTCAGGAGAGTAGCGGTCAGGGGGAGGACAAGGCCGAGCCCGAAGACCATAAGTCGGCTGAGAAGAGGAAGAAGACACACCAGAAGTAGACGGTGCATCAGTGGACTCATCCACAACACGTGGACGACGGGTGTAATGGAACTGAAAAGAGGGACGAGAAGGAATCACCGGAGGTGATGGAGGTGGGGACGGGAAGACGGCGGTGATGGAGGTGGAGAGTCATGCGCCAAGGGAGAAGAAGACGCCGGTGATGTAGGAGAGGATGGAGTCGAATCAACAGTGGGTCGAAGAGGAGTAGGAATACGAGGCACTGAGGGAGGTGTATCGGGAAAGGTGAGAAAAGAGATGTCCTCTACCGAAAATGTCGAGGGGATGGACGCGGGTAGAAGGGACGAGACTCATCAAAGGTCACATCCCGGGAAATCCGCATCCGACGAGCAACAGGATCCCAACACCGATAACCCTTATGCTCATCACTATATCCAAGAAAAACACACTCAACAGACTGAGCGGTTAGTTTGGTGCGTTCACGGGGAGCTAGAAGAACATAACAAACGCAACCAAACAATCGAAGCGCCGAATAATCAGGAGAACGATCCGAAAGACGCTCAAGAGGAATACCACCCTGCAGAGCAGCAGAAGGCTGAATATTGATGAGATAGGTGGAAGTGGAAACAGCCTCAGCCCAAAAGTGAGGCGGAAGAGAGGCGGCGATCATCATCGCACGAGCCGTCTCAAGAAGGTGGCGATGCTTGCGCTCAGCAACGCCGTTCTGGGCATGAGCACCAGGACAAGAGAACTGAGCAAGAGTACCCTGCTCTACAAGAAAACCTCGCAACATCTTGGAAATGTACTCGCCAGCAGAGTCAGCACGAAACACACGAATAGGCGTAGAGAACTGAGTGTGAACCATCGCAGCGAAACGCTTATATATAGAGAGAACCTCACTGCGAGAAGACATAAAATAAAGCCAAGTGTAGCGAGAGAAATCATCTATAAAAATAATATAGTAGCGATGGCCCCCTTGCGAAGCAAAGGGAGCCGGACCCCACACATCGGAATGAACTAAATCAAAAGGACGCTTAGACACTGACTCACTAGTAGGATAAGGCAACTGAATCTGTTTGCCAAGACGACAACCCTGACACTGTAAAGAGACATCTCCTGAGACAGACCCCAGAAGACCTCGACGAACTAATGACGATAGACGTGAGCCACAAAGATGACCGAGTCGATGATGCCACTGCTGGAAGGAGCCGGTAGCTGAAGCGACGAAAGCAGAAGAACTGGCTGTAGTGGTGGCAGCGGAAGGAACACGAAGCCAGTCTACCTCCCAGAGCCCCGGAGAATCACGGAGCCGAGGGCCAGCCCCAACCAGAGCACGCGTGCGACGATCCTGGACAGAACAAGAATCAACATCAAGAATGACGCGACAACCAGAATCAGTAAGCTGGGCAGCAGAAAAAAGATTCATGGTAAGACGAGGAACGTGAGAAACGTCAGGGACAGAGAAAGTAGGAGTGGTAAGATTACCACGACTAGTAACCGAAAGAGGAGTACCATCGGCAGTGAGAACATTAATAGGAGAATCTAGAGAGCGAAGAGAGGATAAAGCAGAAGAATCAGAAGACATATGAAAGGAAGCTCCAGAATCCAGAACCCAACGAGATGTACCTGACTGTGTAGATGGTGGTCGCGCAGAGCTAGAAGCATCAGTCACAGAGCCTGCAGTACCTGTCGAAGAACCTGAAGCATCAAGCAGACGCTTAAGCCTCATAATATCCTGCTCAGTGAAGGAGGCATCGGAGCGTGTCGAAGAAGGAGCACGAGGCCTAGTAGAAGAAGTGCGCTCCTTGCGCTGCTTCTTCCAGCAATCAGACTCAGCATGACCATCCTTGTCGCAATAGCCGCAATGAGGAAGAACACGAGAACGACCATCTCCACCAGAAGGAGTGGGTAGAAGCGGCGGAGCACTGGGACGAGGAAGCACTGGTGCTGTAGACGGCGTAGCAGGAGGTCGAGCAGCAAAACTGAGGGAACCGCAAGCAGACCAGCACCACGGAGGCGAGTCTCCTCAGCACGAAGCTCAGAAAGAACAGCCGAAATAGGAACACGGCCACGAGCAAGCAACTGAGCACGGCGGGGCTCAAACTCCTGGCGGAGCCGAGATAAGAACTCATAGACGCGCTGAAACTCCAAGTCAGACCTCACAATCTGGCAACACGGGCAGGTACCACAAACAGCAGTACGAAGAGAGTCAAGCTGACGCCAGATAGCAGAACTCTGTGTGTAGAACTCATCAATAGTGGAGTCGCCCTGCTGAAGGCATGCTCCTGACGGACCACTGAAAGGTAGAGATCATCGCCAGATGGCTGGTAGCGCTGGCGAAGGTGAGCCACATCTCAGAGACAGTACCGAGCCCCATAAACTCAGAGGCAAACTGAGGAAGAACACTGGAAGAAAGAACAGCCGCAGCACGAGCATCCTCATCAATCCACTGAGTGTAGGCAACCAAATCATCACGGTAAGCGGTAAGGGAAGCATCGTACTCCTCGACCTTCTGCTCATAAGCGCGAACCGCAGTAGCATCAGTATCCTTGGCTGCATCCTTATCAGCCTGAGAAGCAGTAGCAGCAAGAACCAGGGGCTTCGGCTGTGTAGGAACCACAGGCAAACCGGGCGCGATGGACATGGGACCTCGCCAGTAAGAACACCCAGAGACGAAGACCACGCATGTGAATGCGCATGAAGCCAGCAAACTCGGTGTAGTTAGCACCATAAAAAATCACCGGGCAGCGAGGGATGGAGACATAGCCTGATGACGAAGACATTGTACCAGAATTTTTTTTTTACGATCTAGTCAACTCGATCTGGAAGAAACCGAAAGAACCGCTCGTGCCCGAGCGGACGACCTGGAGACAGTCGGCCTGAGGGCGGCGGCGGCGGATGGCCGGAAGGCGGCGGACGGCCTGAGGGCGGCGGCGGCAGACGGCCTTGAGGGGGCGGCGGCGGACGGCCTTGACTGCGGCGGCGGCGGACGGACGGCCGGCCTTGACTGCGGCGGACGGACGGCCTTGACTGCGGCGGACGGACGGCCTTGACTGCGGCGGCGGCGGACGGACGGCCTTGAGGGGGTGGCGGCGACGACCGGACGGAACGGCGGCGGTGGACGCCTGACAGGCAGCGGCGACGACCTGACGAGCACTTCGGGGCAGCGGAAGACACACGGCAACGAAAAGAAAAACGGTGGCGAAGACGGACGAGTTGCGCGTCCAAGAAGAGGGAAAAAAAACCCCTAGCTCATGATACCATGTTAGGGAAATATGCAACTTGTATTTCCAGGGGCCAAAGGCCACAATATATAGTACATGTACAGGTGACAAATATGCAGAAAACCCCTCATACAACGGGGAAACTATACAGGTATACATGGACACATAATATAACTCTAACAGACTCCACCCAATGCAAAAGGCAAATAACATAAAAGAAAAAGGCGCTGGCTAGCTCATGATACAAAGAATTTATTTCACATCGGTCGATCAAGCGATCGATCACCAATTCGCACCGCTGAATCATGAACACCGGCCGCGTTCCCATGGATGCATATGTATGGACCACGCTGCAGTGCCCACACATGAGCTCCCTCTCCACGCGTGCATGGATATGCGTTTGGAATCAAAGTGAGTTGGAATGTCACACAGCAAGTTCGTGCACGATGCCTTAATTTCTCAGAACCAAGTACACTACTCCAGTAAGATATATGTACAGTATTCCAGAAAGATATCCTGTTTGCATTATGAAAAGGAATTCTTTATGTGTTTTCTTCATGTAAACGCGAAAGAGATGTGTTGTGAAAAAGACCAGGTCGATCGAGAAACCAGGATGACTAGCCAGGATGTGGAAATCAGAGATGAGAAATGCAAGCATCCATCTCAATCACAGGCCGGGAAGGGGCAGCCGCCCAAAGTTGTTCTCATCTTGGCTGGTCTTTTTCCCTCTTTAACTCTCTTTGTTGGTGACCACTTCTTCCCAAAAGGTCACTGGTGCCGTTTCTCGACTGCCCATCGAATGGTTCCCCTCCTGTACAAGTGTCTGTCCGGAAAATCATCTGGTATAGTCTGCTTTTGTTGCAACCCGGCCGGCCTGGCCTACCTACCTTTATATAGTTGGATCAGTGTTCTATGAATTTATGTTTCAGAAAATTCATCTGAAATCCTTCAGTTCAATGCCGGGGACTTAGTTAATCAAGTTATTAAATAGCATAAGGAGTGGTAGAAAGCAAGTTGATTTGTTCAGTTCAATCGTGTGATGGGTCATGGACTCATGGGCTCGTGGGTGACGGCTCGAGTTTAATTATGTACTGGTTTTGGATCTTGCCAAGGAATTCCAGCTCAAGACCAACAAGTTTGTCATGCTAGCTACCTAGCTAGAGGAACAAAAACACATACTATATCACATCAGTATGAAGACATGTACCTAGTCTAGTATATTCGCTCTTTGTTCTTTCACCATCTTCAGTAATTAATCCAATTGCAAATAAGATAATTAAATTTAAAGCTTTATAGAATGTTTGCACATTTCTCCTAAATGTTAAATTTATTTGTTTTACATCATGCATTCATATAGTAAATCAATGATCCTCTGTGCATATATGCGGCATGATTTGAACAACTAATCTTTATAAACAAAGCATGCATGCCATGGGAAGAAGTTTCATCATTAGTACCACTGTAGCTACTATGGCACTAGAAGGCTAATACTCCTTAGTAGCCACAGCTACTAGCCATTTCAAAGTTAATGATCAGTATATAGTTCAATCTAATTATCACTAGCCAATGTCATCGTTAACCATAGCCTCCACTCCAGTATATATCGATGGTGCAAACACCACTCTTATCCTCCCTCCTCTCCCACCTACTTGCGCACCCTCAAGCTCTTTGCCTTTCCCCAGCCTCTGCTTGCCCTAGCAAGCTAGCTTGCTTGCCGGTCAGCCGCCTTCGTGCGCAGACGCTCTATGCAGGCAATTGGCACGGCGAGGGAGAGCCGGCAGCCATGAGCAGAGACATCGACGAAGGAAGCGTCTCGGCGGCCGCAGCAGGAGGAGGAGTTGGCGGCGAGGGGGTTGCTGGCGTCGGCGACGAGGCAGCCGTCGACTCGCACGAGAACGACCTGGTGATGCCGGGATTCCGGTTCCACCCGACGGAGGAGGAGCTGATCGAGTTCTACCTCCGGCGCAAGGTGGAGGGCCGGCGCTTCAACGTCGAGCTCATCACCTTCCTCGATCTCTACCGCTTCGACCCATGGGAGCTCCCCGGTACACAACACACATACACGTCGCTCCTCAGCTCAGATTAATCTTGGGCTCTTGGCTAATTAATTAGGGTCGTGGTTAATCTCTTGGGTTGGTAGCAATGGCGGTGATTGGGGAGAAGGAGTGGTTCTTCTATGTGCCTCGGGATCGCAAGTACCGGAACGGCGACCGGCCGAACCGGGTGACGGCGTCGGGGTACTGGAAGGCGACGGGCGCCGACAGGATGATCCGCGGCGAGAACAGCCGGCCGATCGGTCTCAAGAAGACGCTCGTCTTCTACTCCGGCAAGGCCCCCAAGGGCGTCCGTAGCAGCTGGATCATGAACGAGTACCGCCTCCCGCCGCCCACCACGGACGCCGATCTCTTCTACAAGGTAATCCACGGGATCGAGGAAATTAGCGAGCTAATTAGACATTTGGACTAGGGTTTTTCGGTGGCCAGTCTTTAGGAAAATTCCTAATTGTCGCTTTAATTGATTGGTTTTGTTTCGCAAATTCGTTCGTGCTAAGCTAGCGATTATATACTAACTGGTATATAATCATTAATTTCATCTGCTTTTTGGTCACTGCTAGCTTTTTGTCCGTTGCCATGATTTACAAGAACATGTGACAGACTTTCTTTCTCTTTCTTTCCAGATCTAGGAACTTAGGGTTTGCTTTTTGCTCCTTCTTTTTGGCATACATATGTGTTTAATACAACCCCTAGGGGCTGTATTCTAGAAGAAAAAAAACTCGGAATTTCTCTTATAGCTAGCTAGATATACCCCTTGCAAGCTCTGCAAATTAACCACTCCTACTATTTGCATGTCCACGTTAAACAGTCAATTTAGTTCCCCTTCTCCAAATATTCAGATCGGAACTTAACTGAAGCATTAAATTCCCCTCCTCGGTTCATCCTACTGCTATCACTCACTTCACGAGAAAGACATGCATCCTATTCCTCAGTGCAGACTGCATCTAAGATGTTTTGGTAACTTTTGTAGCTTTGACATGGCGCGGTAAATGTTGAATTTCCTTAGTGTATCAGTCTGTCTCATGTTTTCATGCTTGCCTATAGTGTTAAATCCGGATTATGTTTCACAAAATATTTCATGCATGCAGTCGGAGATCTCGCTCTGCCGCGTGTACAAGCGCTCGGGCATCGAGGACGGCCACGGGCGGCCTTCCTCCTCCAGCAACGTCCAAGCGGCCTCGGCGAGGCCGGGCACCTCACGCACGATGATTCAACCGGCTGGCCGGCTCGTGTCATCACCGTCGTCCACGCCGCTGTCACCGACGCAGCAATCCAGCTTCCACGGCCTACTCGGCCAGGGCGAGTGCTCGTCGGGAGCCCTGCCAGCCATCATGGATCAGGCTACCGTCCACAATGCTCCTCACATGCATCCACCACCTCCGCCTCCGCCGCCGCCACACCCTCCGAGACCGTCGGCGTACGCGACCGCGATGTGTTCGACAGCTGTGGTTGCGCCGGCCCAGAGCGCGAGCACGTACTCGGTCATGGCCATGGCAGACGCATCCATGATGGGTAGCAGCTCCAGGGCCGGGGACGAGCTCAGCAGGCTGGTGGGACACACCCAGGCCTATGCTAACCACCCGGACACCGGCAGCCACTTCCTCCCCACGCCGCCCACGCAGATGTCGGCCCTCGGCGAGCTGCCATTGTCACCCGCCACTGTCTCCGACAAGCTCTGGGATTGGATCCACCCTGACACTGGTGCTAGCCGGGACTATGACAGTTCTAGTTTTAAGTGACTCCACTAGCTACAACCAAGTTAATGCAGGCTTGAGAGGAGGTTGCACACATGCCAGTGGGCAGTGGCGCTGTGCATAATTCGTAGGTTCTCACAGTTGCCTATGTTTAATTGATACACAGTTAGCTCTGAAAAACCATCAACCCTAGACATTATAAATTATACCTTTTCATCACTCCACAATTATATGTCAAGTGGTATATATGAGCTAGAATTACAGATATAAAGCACTGAGTTACAAGGTGTTCAGTCTAAATGCTCAGCAATCATATTGTTTAGGTTGACTCCATCCTGATGTGTTTAACAACTAATGAGGCCGGTGCACTGTGGTAATTACAAAAAATGTGAGCCTTCGGTAGTTCTTTTTTACAGCTATAATCTGCATGGCACATGCAATAATAATGTCTGCATGATTGGCGGGAGACCGTTGCAGCAGGGGTTGTTTCTATCTGCATGGATGAGTAGTGGAGGGAAGACTTGCAGGGTGCGGTAGGTGTCAGATAAGGTGAGAATTAACCTGCTCGTGCATGGAATAATTCATGTTATTATTGCAGCAGCTTTTGCTCTTGCCCTTTTGCATAGTGTTTTACTCATTGCTGTGAGGCACTGTCTGCAAAAGGTGAGGATTATATGCCGTATGCTTAGAGTAGTTTCTCTGTGCTGAACTGCATATATTATGTGCCGGGCAAAGAATGACTGGGTGAGATGCCTGTTTATTTGTACATATGTGCTGTTTGATTGATGGAGAAGACAATCCATTACAAATAATGTAAACATTAGTTACTAATTTGTTCTTATAGGAACGGGTCATGCACATCTGCAGTCTAGCTAGGATCGACGCTTGTTACACTAGGTTGTACTAATTATGTAAGGGGCATATATACATCTGATTCTTCTACTACATATCTAGATCTCACAAAGTTGTCAGCAGAGTTGAAAATGATGTCTTCCTCAACAACAAAAAAGGCGTCGATGTGCTATATTTGTACAGCTTCCACATAGGCGCTGTATAAATACGATGAAAGATGTTGTTAATTAGTTACTCATTCTAAAATTGTTATTAGCTAGTCCTATATAAAATGCACGCATGTGGTTACTAATACATATTTATATTAACGAAGAGTCTAAAGAAAATAGCTGTGTAGAAATACACATGTAGCCTTTTGAGGCAGTTGGACTTGATTACCAGCTGACCCTAAACTCCTGGTTTATTTAATAGTCAATAATTCAGTAGACCATGTACAATTGGCTCTAAGATATTTTTTCTATTTTAAGGTTGGAGTTCTAAAGCATATTACTAGAAATGATTCACAAATACAAGGAGTATATGTTTCATCCTAAGTTAAATATTTTAGAGTTGACTCAATTTATGGAAAAAATCAGAACCTATGATACCAAATTAATGTCTGCCGATACATCCTGGAAATGTATTTATTTGGTAATATTACCATGGTGTTCTTAAATAAAAATTATATCTTTGGGAGGGAGTACTTACATACTTCCTAATTTATTTTGTATACTTAGATATTTGCACTATTGCATTAGCTGCATGTATATTGATTTTTGCAAAATGAACCATAAACTACATGGAACAATTTTTCATGCATAGTATATTATTCTCATAACTTGTCGATGAAATTTGGTTGACTTTTTTTATCATAAAGGTAAATATTTGATATTTTTTGGTTTCTATATTTAATTATTATTCAGTTTTACTAGACTCTCCCCACCATGTGAGAACATATCATGTCCACACCCCACAGTAATGATATGTACGCATCTACATACCACCAAATCTCAAATCAAAATTCAATCAACACGTCAAAAGATGTAAATGATCAGAATCTAGATGGCATGTACTAATATTAATCAACAACTAACTTTGTCATTTTGTTTCTAACGAGTTGGATTAAATTAGTATTAAAAATTTCGAACCATTTTAAACATCTTTTGTCAATGTAAAGAATGTTTTTATGATTTTTCAGTTACTTACTAACTAGCTAGTGTACACATCAGTAGCATGATGGCAAAACTTACTGTCATGGGGCATTATTGATTAGTAATAATACATACATGGTCTATAAGCAATCCAATGATAAAGTATGGTGGATCCTCCAGCCAAACAATTGATTGTGGCGGTCCCTCCACCTTACAAGATACTCCCTATGTTCCTTATTATAAGGTGTATTGTTCTGAAAGAGTTAAAATTGACTATCTTTGACCAAGTTTGTAGAAAATGTCATTAGCATTTACAATACCAAATCATGATTATTAGATTCATTTTGAAATAAAAAAATTAACATATTATTTTTTAGATATTTTAGATGTTGATAATTTTTTTCCTAAATCTTGGTCAAAGAGAGCCAAGTTTGACATTTTCAAAAAACTTATATGCACCTAATAACAAGGAACAGAGGGAGTAGAAAGCTACCCTATTGCTATCGCTAAAAATATGACCAAAATAACACGAGAAAAATCTTTAGAGTGAAAAGAGTAATCCACGGTAATTGCCATCATAGGTCCAATCGAGTTGCCTCCTTCTTGCATCATTTAGATAACCTCCATACAATCACTGTTTATAACCAGCATAGAACACCCAACCCGTCCCGCTAACATAAGACCATCATGAAGGGCACGGGCTTCCGCAGTTGAAGCATCCACTCTAGAAGGAATCGACTATGGGGTATTTGTTTAAAGCCCTAGACTTGTGTTTTGTTTTGTTACAACTGCCCCAAATCATGTGTCTTGGTACAATTTCCTCAATATTTTCTTGTGCACAATATATCATTCCCAAAACACCATGGTTTTTAATCTCAGAGATAAATATTTTGATACATTTTTACGTTCACGGGTTCTAATAATCAAAAGGTTTTTAGAAGATATCTCCCAACCACGGTGGCACCACAATTTTTTACAAAACGTCTGATAAAGATTGACATTAATGAAAATTGTATCTACCATGTTACAAATTAAATTTCTGATAAGAATTAAGTGAACACATAAAAGGAAGAAATGACAAGAAAGTAAATAGTCTGAGTTATTATAATCAACAAAAAATTATATTTTTGTCTCTAGTGATGCGGACTGAATTAGTATTTAAAATTTCGTGCCATGGTCAATACTTTTGTCAATATCATAGTTAGCATTGGTAGCTAACTAGTGTGCACAAGGGACAGGAGACACGTGTACTTTCTTATGTACGATCGAGAAGCAACTCGATCACAGTTGGAAAAAATTCCCATGTATCACGCGCCCTGATTAAAGTTTCGGAAAAGCTACGCGTTACACAAATGGAAGATCCAGAAAAGCATATTTGCGTACAACAATCATGAGCTAGCAATTAAGCTGGTCCAGCTTCGAGCCAGTCTCCGGCACACATTTTGCCAGATGGATGCTACGATGATGATGAGCACCAGGGCCTACATTCCACATTCCCATTTCCTTTAGACCTGTCCATGATTACAAACATATACACATCAGCAACCTCTATAAACATAGGAATCATGCGTTTCTTACTACTTGGTCCGTTGGTGAGAACGGTGATTTGGCTCCCGAGCTCCACAGAGCTCGTTTTTTTGAAAAAAATGGAAATTCACATTTTTGAGTTTCCAAAAATCGCGCAAAAAATCACAGGTGTAGGTAGTCTCGAGACACACACGCGTGAATTTTTTTTGACTTCAAATTCGTTGGATTTTGGGCTGTCCAAAAAAGACAAATTCTGACAGATTTCAAAATTTTGAATCCGGGTATTTAGATCCAGAAATTTGTCTTTTAGATCTAGCCCAAAATAAAACGAATTTGGACTTGAAATTTGGCACGCTTGTAGATCTAGGTGATATCTACACTGGTATTTTTTCTCGATTTTTGGAAACCAAAATGTGCGGATTTTAATTTTTTTTAAACCGAGCTCCATGGAGCTCGGGTCTAAAAGCACGCTATAGCGTGCTAAAACATTTTATATTAGGGACAGAGGGTACGTCCTAATGACCGTGCGAAACAAAAACAAATTCTCAAGAATAACATTGTAAGGTAACTCCAACCTTTGGTCCGCCTCGTCCATTTCTGTTCGGTCGGACAGAAACCACGACTCAACGCGGAACTGCAAACGGATAGCTGGTATGTGGCTTGTCAGTTTCAAACCATTTCCGGACCAATTTGTGCCGGATTTGCGATGAGGCGGACAACGTTCACGTTCAGCTCTTATCCTCCCATGTCCCGCAAGTCGACGACCCCGCCATTTTCACTCAAATATCTCCCAAACCAAGCCGTCCTCCGTTTTCAGTCCAGCCAGGCAGCCACCCGCCATTTACACTCTAGCCTCCCGTTGCTCCCATGGCCGACGCACCAAACTCAATCGTCGCCCCCGTCGCGCTCTTATTTATGTTCAAACTGAACATTTATTTTTGGCTACATGGATATTTTATTGCGACATTCGTGAACATTTATTTTTATAACACACCACATGGAAATTTTTCCATTTATTAAGCTTATTGATGATGTTTGTAAAAAGAAATATTCCCTTAGTTCCTAAAGATAAAATGTTTTAGGTCCCTCACACGTTGACTAGGTGCGGACCCAATGAGTGAACATACACAGTAAAACGTGTCTGAATACATGTAGATACATATGAATGTGGAAAAAAGGTAAAACATCTTATATTAGGAACAGCGAGAAAGTATACTTATAGATTTTTTTTAGGCGACGTATAGATGTATATTTAAAAACAAAACCCTGCATCAGTCAATGGGCCGTGCCAACTGCTAACGACGGCCCATGTATAATCCCTTTAGGCAACGCTAGGAGCACCCGGAGGTACGGCTTTGCAAAAGTGCGAGTTCTATGCATGCTCTCCCCCGCCGCCGTCGTTGCGGCAATTCGTGCCGCGGCGGGATCGCCGGCGTCCTTACGCGCCGCCCACGCCCGTCTCCTCAAGGAGGGCCTGGCTCTCCACCCTCCCGCGCCGTCCCTCCTCGTCTCTGCCTATGCCAAATCCCGCCTCCTCCCCGACGCCCGTCAACTGTTCGACGAATGCCCGCGCCGGGATCTCCACCTCTACTCGTCACTCCTTGCCGCCATTTCCAACTCCGACTATCCTTACCTTGTTCTACCTTTACTCCGCCGCATGCTCTCGGTCGACGCTCTCCAACCCGACCATTTCGTGCTTGCTTCCATCGCCAGCGCATCCGCCAGGTTGCGCAACCTGAGTCTCGGTAAGCAGCTGCATGGACACTTCGTTGCTTCCCCATATAACGGCGACGACGTCGTCAAGTCGTCGCTGATTGATATGTACTGCAAATGTGGTGTCCCGGATGAAGCCAGGAAGGTGTTTGATGGTATGAGTACCAAGAACAGAGTCGTGTGGACTGCGCTTGTTTCTGGGTACGCGTCTAAGGGCTGTACTGATGAGGCGCTGGAGCTTTTCCGGAGCATGCCTGGACGCAGCCTCTTTGCATGGACTGCACTCATATCAGGATTTGTAAAATCTGGGGACAGTGTTAGCGCGGTGGAGCTCTTTGTCGAGATGAGGCGGCATTTTGTCACTATTGATGACGCGTTTGTGTTATCAGCTGTAATTGGCGGGGCTGCGGACCTGGCTGTGCTCATTCTGGGCAGGCAGCTGCACGGTTTGTGCATGAGGTTCGGTTTCTTGTCCAGCATGATGGTTGGGAATGTGTTGGTAGACATGTACTCCAAATGTAATGATATTCAGTCCGCTAGAGAAATATTTGAAGAGATTAGAGTGCATGACATCATCTCGTGGACGACAATGATTGTTGGAGAGGCACAACATGGTCGAGCTGAGGAGGCTTTTGCTCTTTATGACCGGATGGTTCTTGCAGGAGTGAAGCCCAATGAGGTGACCTTTGTCGGGCTGATCTACGCATGTAGCCATGCTGGTCTTGTTCAGAAAGGGCGCCAACTGTTTGACTCAGTGAAGCGGGAGTATGGCATCAATCCTGGGTTGCAACTCTACACATGCTACCTAGATCTTCTTAGTCGCTCAGGCCATTTATCAGAAGCTGAAGAACTCATCACTAGGATGCCATATGAGCCCGATGAAGCTGCTTGGGGGTCCCTACTAAGCGCATGCAAGAAACACAACAATGCTGAGATGTCTATCAGGGTTGCTGATAATCTATTAGAGCTGAGACCAAAGTATCCTTCAACATATGTCTTGTTATCCAATGTCTATGCAGTGAATGACAAGTGGGCTTCTGTGAGCATGGTAAGAAAGCTGATGGCTAATATGAAGATACCGAAAGAGCCTGGGTATAGCTTGATTGAAGTGGGAACAGAATCTCGTCTGTTTCATGCTGGGGAAGTACCGTTTGATGTGAGAGAAGAAATTCTAGCTTTTCTTGACGAATTGGTCTCACAAATGCGCCAGAGGGGATATGTCCCTGATACCAGTTCTGTGATGCATGATTTGGATGAGCATGAAAAGGAGCACCATCTGTTCTTGCACAGTGAGAGACTGGCTGTTGCTTTTGGAATCCTCAAGTCACCTCCGGGGTCAGTGATCCGTGTGGTGAAGAACCTCCGGGTATGTGGGGACTGTCATACAGTGATGAAGTTCATAAGTGAAATTTTCAAGAGGAAGATCAGCATGAGAGATGCTAGTCGTTTTCACCATTTCGAAGATGGGAAGTGTTCTTGTAGCGACTTCTGGTAGCTGATCTGCTGAACTTGAGTTGTGCCTCTATTCCTCTAGCCACGGTATTAGATCTTTCCTTGCTTTTGCGTTGTACTTATTTTTCATGTCTAAAAAGATTTGTATTTGTATGAAGTGGATGACCTTATTTTCTGTATGACAGCTGATGTTTCAGTCTTAGAAACAATGAAACCATGTTAGTCTGTATTCTCCTTCATTCATTGTATAGATGCACCAACTACCAAACGAGAATAATAGAAATAAAGGAGTCACCCATGCAGAAAGAGTGAGAATGGAATATTTGAAAATGCCGTGGCCCATGGCACCACTGCAACCTAAAACGATCATCTTCGCACTTTGCAAAGATAGTAGTGTCGAAGATCATGTAGTCCACTTACTGTAAGTTTTCTCATTTTCATTCTGCTGCATACATGTTTTACTAAGATGAAGCGTGTCTAATTTTTATTTATTAAGTACTTCTAAGTTTGGTGTTTCTATCTTGCTAGTCCAAGTACTGATTGAGACATCGACCTCAAAAATAGCAGAAGCCATACGGGTATATAGTTAGCTAGAGTAATGAAGGAAGCGTTGAACTCCGAAGTAGCTCTTATCATTCTTCTTGGTTGGAAATTTTTCTTCCTATAACTGAGGATTTCTTACATTAGATCTTTATGAGCTTTGTCCTCTCTGCGAATAACTTTGGCTTTCATATTTTTGCCTAGCAAGATTTTGGGATTTAACAGTTTATTGGGAGACGAATGCTATATACAAATATAATTAACCATTGCATTTGGGAGCAGTTTCATTTCCATCCCCAGAAGCCATACGTCAGTTGCATATTTTTATATCTTATTTAGTACAAGCCTTTCTTTCATTGTACATGATTCGTAACTTCATATCGAGATGATTTTTGCACCATTTCACTAGTCAGGGGAAGCACTCTGAGGATCAAATGCAGGAATACTTGAAATGGTTGCAATGATTTAGCTTGCTGTTTGAAGCTGATGCACGTATTTACTACTTGCTACTTTGAGGTTGACACAATCAAATGGAATTTACAGGCCTAAGAGGGTGACATATGTTTCTCAATTAAGAATTTGTTACATGACATTTGTATTTTGAATGTTAGGAGGATCACTGCTAAATTCATTGAATAGATAGAAAGTTGTAGCCACTGCAGAGATGCTACAGTATCGAGTTAGCTACTCCCTCCGTTTTTAATTACCCTGCATTCAGGGTTTAGTCAAAATTAAACATTTTAAAGTTTGACCAAGTATTTTGGAAAAAATAGCAACATTTATAATACCAAATGCAATACAAAGTTTGGCTTTGATTAAACCTGGAATACAGGGTAATTATAAACAGAGAGTGTTCCTGTTAGGTCTAGATCATCAACAATAGGCAGAAGATCATGCATAACAGCAAAGGCTCGGTCAACTAATGCATATAACATAGAGGAGAGACGACAATTGCTGGGCACTGAACTAGCTGCCATCTTCGCCTGCTCAGTGCAGGCGAGGTTGAGTATTGAGGTAGATGAAGTAGTGGACGTAGACGATCTGGTGAACGTGCTGATGCCCTCTGGCCTCCAGCAGCACTACCCTGACACGACACGGCGTGGTTCCAGCCTTGCAGTACCAAGCAATGCAGTGTATGTTTTCTTCTTCACCAGAAGTGTTACATCAGTTAAGTTCACCTGCTGCTTGTTTCTATCATGCATTAAATGTGTATAATTAGATTATTATTTGCTATTATATGTCTTGTGTTTTTGCGAAGGTGTAAGCAACTGCTCAGCTATGTTGACAAATCGAAATGCATCTGCACCGTTGTTTATATTCTAGGGACTTACCTTTCCTTTTCAGCTAATTTATGGATCGGCTGGCTAAATCAAGCTATAACATGGCATGTCTATGTTTCTACCATTAATGAAGCTAAGCCATGGCGCCTTTGTCATAATGATTGTAAGCATTAGCTTCATGTCCTCTATCAACGCACTCATTTACTTTACATTGTAGTCGGGCAGATGCTTTTCCAAGGAGCTTGAAGTGTTGATTTTCCAAGATGCTTGTATGAGCTCTGCACGTTTATTTACTAAAGTGGCCGCAATTGCATAAGGTGACTCAAAATTGAATTTCCATAGCACGTTAGTGATTGTGATTGTTAAAAGTCTGAAATGTGTAACATGGGGGACAGTTATGTAAGAGGATGTTATTAGAATGGCTCAATGAAACATGCAGTGGCGAACTGGCATGCCAGGTGTCAGCTTTAATCCCGTTGAATGCTTGGCCTGGGTTATTTGGAACATATGGGTTTCCCTTTTTTTCCTACAGGAAGTAAACTCTTATGAAATCCTTGCAAGATTCTGTGCAAACTTCTGCGTTCCAATAAGGGCCAATTTGATATGTACGATCTTTGCAAGTAATTTACATAATCGGTCCAAATCTTGCAAAAGAAGGAGCTCTACACCAATTGAAGAGGCCATATATTCCTGGTTTGCTAATATTTATAGAATTTCTGGAGGATTTTAATGCTTAGGAATATATATTCAATATGGATTGTTTGGTTAATATTATTGTAATCAATATGATTCTTGTTTCCTAAGGCCTCATTTGTAATCAACATGAATTTAGCAGGGTAATTTAGCAAGCAAGGTCTTGCTAGGGAACACAAAGCAAATAACACAATGATAGGAGTAACTGAAGGTGCACGCATACATTTATCCCCAAGTTCATATCCTTGGAAGGATTCTAATCTCGGTTGGACATGCTTGAACACGAGGTCAAATGATCCCAAGGACCTCACCTTGTTCTCCGTGAGCCTTGAAAATATAAGGCTAAGCTCCAGCAATACTATGAGAGAATTTTAAGAAGACTAGTAAATGTGCACGTGCGACGCACGTCTTTTTTCTATAATATAGTGCGTCTATAATATAGTGCAAAGATTGTTGTTGACTCTATGTATGTACAATATCATTAATATTCGCCGTTGATATGAGAAAATAAAAAGGTGTCAAATGCCGCATAGCATGAATAAACCTGTATGCATCTAACATATAATTTCCTACAGACACATGAGACATACAAAAACTTATTTCGGCACAATCCTAACAAAAGACTAAGCCGTGCAAATAAAAAAAACACGATGGAAAGGATATTCAAGAAATCCCAAGCTATCACCCTATCTAAGTGGTCATGCTCTCACTAAAGTAGCTTCAACGGTCCCGGACCAAAATAATTAAAATGTTCAGTTTTGTAATGCAAAACATTTCAGGTACAGGAAACATGCATAAATTTCTCACATTACATTAGCAATTAAAGAGAGCAAGCAGTCCACTATGTGGCCAGTTATCAGGAAAAGCACGCACAAATATTTTCCTTATTCATATGTTCAAGCTATGTGAATCAAAGCTTTGGAGCTTCACTGTAACATCCCAAATTTTGGAACCAAGAAAAACTTAGTTTTACCAGACCCCAAAATTCAGAACCAACAAAAAACTTTTTGAAATATTTTGCTGATGATTGTGTTTTCCTTCCCATTGCTATGTTTGAACTAGTGTGACTTGTTGTTTGAGTTGTTTGACTAGTAAATCTAAGACCCAACCAATATAAATATATATTAAACTTGGTGATCATGTTATGACAAGAACAAAATATTCCATACATCTTCTCTACTCTTTTTTGGACCAACTTATTTTCAAAGGATGCTTTGTTTAGCAACAACCAAAATACCTACTCTTTGAGAAAACAAAAGTACTTTCAAAATTAATTGTTTCCAAAAATATGGAGATCTATATACTATCTCCAACCTTGCTATTTCCCTTGTATTGGTAGCCCTTATCTTAAACTCATACTTTCATTCCTTTGAAAACAATAAAGGTGGGAAGTATATGGCCCATATATTTTAGCAACCCTTTTGAAAAATATCAAATTATGGAGTTAAACTTTCCCCTACATTATTCTTGTCAGGATGATACTTGATCACCACCCCACCACTTGTCTGAGTGATTAAAAACTTGGTTAAGAGTTCATAAATGGTTGTCTAGTGTTGGTTGCTATTTCCTGCCAAATTGATTGCTTATGTGGATAATTATTCAACTGTGCTTGAAGCATTAAAACACCCCAGACAACAATTGGAAGGTGACTTGATTATTCACACACTTCCAATAAAAACACTAACTAAAAGAAAAGGGTCTTATTTAATTTCCCTCCCTATCCATACCCCTATTTTTGCTATAACAATTATTTTATCTTATAAAATCCAGGAATGAGATGCACTAATAACCATCTCATTGTCATATTACTCTCTCCTCAAAATATCTAATTTCCCAAATTACAAAGATATTTCAATTTGTCAAATTCCAAAATCCCTTCTTTAACCTTTAGGGGTTATTAAGATTATGGCACAAAAATATTTCAAAGGGAGAAATTGTTTCCAAACAAAACTTCAGTGGAATGGTAGTCTGATCATTCCCACTTAATTCTTGCAACTTACCTCTCTCAATTAAAGTATTTCCAAAAGTCCAAATCCAATATCAAATATCTTCTTTATCTTTTCTAAATCAAGAATTGTGCTATGTTGCACTGGCCTAATAAAGTTCTAAACAGCACAACAAACCTAGATAAAACAAATTGAAGCAAATTATGAAAATAAATTTCAGAAATCAAAAATTTGAAGTTGGTTCGGGAATTAGATCGAACACATTGTGGGCGTCACTGTGTTCTTCCCAAACCGAATTTTCAATCCAAGAATTGGAGGTCAATTCGGTGCAATCCAGCACTCCCCTAGCCCCCACTCCGTCCACTTCTCTCTCTCACTCGAAGGAGGCGAAGGAAGCAAGCTAGTTGACCCCAGAGGTGGAGTGCAAGCGGCGCCACGCCATTGCCGTCCTCGGTGCTCTGCCGCACGGGTCACCTCCGTGGAGGAGGCCGACGCGACCCCGAGGCAACGCCGCGCCGTGTCCACCGCACTCCACGCATCCCTCTGCTCCTGCCCGACGGGACCGCACCGCCGCAGAAGCCCTCTTGCGTGCACACCGTCCGTGCCAGAGCGCGCCGCGCGTCATGGCGACACCTGTAGCGCCCCGACCCGACTGCTATACAGTGATACTGTGTCTCCGGTTATCCGGTACCACCAGACACACTATCAAAGCATAATAGAGAGATCAAGACTTGTGGAACAACTGGCACATCACAGACTCTATGACTCAAAGCATTATAGTTCAACTCTTATAATAGAGAAAGATAGCAAATCTTACAACCAGGGGTCACAGACCCAACAGTACAACATGCGGAAGCGAAATAAGTTGTTCTAAACAACAAGATCCAAATTATGGCCTAAGAGGCCTATAGATAAACATTCCAGCGCCAGCTGTTCCGGGATGTCCCAAGCTGCCACCTGGGAACCCCAGACTACTCGTCGACGTCCACATAGAACCCACCTTCAGCGTCGGTGAAGTCCTCCACTGAAATCAAATAAACAACGTTGAGTTCGACGAACTCTGCAAGATTATTAGAGCTACTAGCTCGATGATTGGCTTTCAAAGGTTTTATGGCTGTTTTGCATAAAGCTGGTTTTCTTTATAAAAGACATCTGGCATCGACTAATCAGAACATTTTCGAAAGGGGGTAAGAAGTAAACTCTTTTCTTTTGATCATCTTCATCAACAACCACCATCCATCACTTCACCTGTCTCCCAAGGCACCTCCCCGAATCACCCTCGAGGAAGTCAACCTTACAAATCTTGGTAGTACCTTTAGTACTCAGGTTTTAATCATTCCGTTCAAGTTTCTCTATGGTCTTATCGTCCTTTCCCAAGTCGTCCATAACCGTGGACACGGCTTTTCGAAAAGATTTACCCTGTAGGGGTGTACTGTTTTTAACCACCGGTACCGTCCGGCTCATTGCCTACGCTTAGCTCTCTTCCGGGGAAAGCCGGCTGAGTGGGAGCGGTTACAACCTTTACCTTGCTTGAGACTAACCCAGGATCATCAGTGGCGGTAGGACAGGTGCCTCCAACACCCTGCCCCGCGGCCACTTATTTTCCTAAACCCCGCAATCCTCATCCCAGTCCTGGCCACCATCTTCACGCACGCGCAAATGGAAGCTCAAACTAGAGGACCCTCGGCGAGCCCCTCACAAGTTAGTCGGTCGATAGGGATCCCATAGGCCCACCGATGGAAGCACGCTCAGTCTTGGTTCAAGAGGTAAAGAACTCGCACTTAGGCGGCGAGAACGAGACAACCCACCACATTCCCCGTGGCCTCTCATCCCCGCCTTTAGCAATTTATTATCCCTCACCACATTTTCCATCACATCCGGCCATTCCATCAACTGTTCCAACATTGTAACATCCACCGGACATCTAAGCATTTACACTAAGCATGGCTAAGCATGTACATAGCGAGTATAATTTATCTCGGGCCAACACTTCAATCCTATGGATATTAGGAAGGATACAAGTAATGGCAACAGATTTCTAATGCAACTAGTAGGATACTCTAGTCCAAGCAAAAGACATTTGGAACCGAATGCAATATTATAGTGGGGAAAATAATTGCGGAAATATAGGAGGAGACATGCTCAGAGGGGGGATTACGGTTGCCTTGTTCAGGGGGCTGATAATACGGTTCGTCGGGGTATTGCGGTGGCACCCCGACTGCTTGATCTATCGATGCATGAAAACACCGGAAAGACCACAATCAATAATCACACAAGCAAAACAGGTGCAATGCACGAACACATGCTGGCATGACATTTTAATGCACTGAAATTTAACTAACAAGTTAAATTGGGTGCAAAAATAATTATTTCTACCAGAGTAGATAAAGTCTCATATTTAATTTAATGTTTTCCTTACTTCCTAGAAAGGTGCAGTACTACAAATGTGTTCAAACATGCATGCAAATGATGTTATTGGTTAGTTCATATTATTCTGAGCATTTTGATGTATTAAACGATAAGCCATTTAGAAGTTATTGCATTTTCAATATTTAATTAAGTGCTGCCATTTTACTAATTTATTTGAAACAGCATCAAAACTAATTATCTAGGCTTGGTGAAGTGGTAAAACTTGAAGTAGATTAAGTGCTGAACATTTTGATAGTTTAAACTTAATTTTTGGACCATTATTTTTAAAGATATGGATTTTCCAATAATATTCATTTTTCTGCCATTTCCATCATTTTAATAAAACAGTGATGAATTTAATTCAGTTGGACATGTAAATGATGCCAACATGTAAAGTTATCTCTACTGAACAGTTTGATATCTTATTTGTAATTTTTGGAGCAATATTCAATTTGTTATGAATTTTACAGATCTATTTTCTTTTCTGCCCTTTTTGTAATCCTAATAAAACAGCAATTAAACTAATTCCATTGGATGGAAAATTTATATCAATAGACAGGTTTTAATTGTCTGAACATTTTGGTATATCATATGAAATTTTTGGATCGATATTCGAATAGATATGGATTTTAGGAGTTTTATTTGAATTTAACTTCTTTTATTTATTTTTCAGAGAAACTACCCGAACCGTTTTTCACTCAGTGCAGGCTACACATGCCCACTGACATGTGGGCCACTAGCCACGTCGGCTGCCACGTCAACGCGCGGCCCACCGTGGCTTTGACCGAAGCAGAACTACGACCGTCGCGGCGCGGCGCGGTGACCACGACGACGGCGAGCTCGGCTCCGGCGGAGCAGGGCACGCGGGGACGGGCTAGTAGGCGCATACTAAGCGCACGGCTACGGGACGTCTAGTGACGGGGCTACGGACCACCAAGGTCGCCGGAAACGGTGACGACGACGAGCTACGGCGGAGGGAGCTACGGGCGACGGCGGCAACTGCGGCTACCCGTCGAAATAGATGGGGAGGAGGAGGACAGAGATGTCCGGGAGATGCGCATGCTCACCCTCGACGCGTGGGTAGGCTCGGCGGAGGCGGGGAAGGTCGGGGTCGCCGGTGATGTTGCCCGGAGCGCGGCGGTCGTCGAGGAAGAAGAGCTCGTTTTCCCGGAGCTACACGGCGTCCCGGCTCGATTCGTTCGTCGTGGAGGTAGAGGGAGATGATGCGGAGCTCGTGCTACCCTTCGATCTGCTCGGGGTGACCTCAGGTGACGGCGGCGTGCTCGGCGGCCGGCGGCTTGGTTTCGGCCATGGGGGAAAAACAGAGAAGATATTTTTGGGGGAGAGAGAGCGAGGAGGGAGCAGGGCGGCGTGGGTGCTCTTCTTAAGCTGCCAGGGCGCGGCAGGGCATCGTGGGGGGCCTCCCTCTCGCCGGCAATGGCGTGGTAGGGGTCCGGCGTCGCGTTGTCGACCAGGGCGCGCCCGGCGGGTGCGGAGGTGAGAGACGATGGAATTTTGCGAAAAACCCCCCTGCAACTTTCTCCTTTCTGTTTTTCTTTTCACTTAAAAACCAGAAGATGTTTTAGGGATTTAATTGAGCCACTTCGACTATTTCAGAAATTAATGAAACTTGGCACAAAATTCCTATTTGTTATAAAGCACCACTGGTGAAATTTGCAGGCCCTTTTGAGAAAGTTTGTAGAACAAACATGGTTTAGTTTTTCTTATGGCATTTTTTACTTTTCCATGATTTATTTAATTTGGCATTTTCTTATAGTTCCAAAATTATCAAGTTAACTCTTGGAACTTCCTGGACAATTATGGAGGCTCAAGAATAGTTTTGTTTTGCAAGCTTGAACACTTTCATTGATTTGAATTTCATTACGGTAAGTGTGACATTTATTTTTAAATGGTGCCAAACCAATTGTTTTAATTTGTTTAGCAAATTAAAATGGATGCCATGATGCAATGGAACACAAAAAGTGGAAATTTTATTCGGGTTTTTAGGTTCACAAACTTCGGGCTGTTACAACACCAAGGTCAACGGAGAGCACCGCACGCCTCCGCACTGCTCCACCTTGCCCCTCGTGTTCCACCTGCTTCACCGCAACGCCCACGAGCACCACAGCCCCCTTCGGTGAACCCTACCACACCCTACCGCCTCCAGTGCACGCGCCCGTGCTCGCCGTACGCCATGGCGAACAGAGCACGGCACCGGAGCTCGCGCGCCACCTCTGCTCCCCCCGACCAGCCGACCACCTCTGCAGCACCCCCTAGCTTCCAGCGACCTCCCAGGCACCTCCAGACGGACCCCGCACCTCTCCTACCCCCTCTGCACTTCCGTGCCATTGATGGCCGTGGGAGAGCTCCGCTATAAAAACCACCCCGCACCCCCTCTCTTCTCCACACATCGCCAGCACTTCCCCCTCACACCCCTCACACCCGTGCATCGCCAGGAGGGCGAGCACGCCACCACAGCCATCGTGCACAAGCTCGGCTGTGCACTGCCGCACCGAAGAAGAGGTCGATCACGGCCGCGCCGTGCTGCTCTCCCCCTCTCTCATCTCTGCACCGCAACAGCCTCACCATTACCACCGCACCCTCCCGCACTCACTCCCTCTTTGTTTCGTGCCCAGAAGCGACGCAGGGGACTCGCCGGAGTTGGAGCACGGCCGAGGAAGCTGCGGAGCTCGCCGCCGACGAACCGGACCGCCCCAGTGAGCACCCGTCCTCCAGCGACCTTCCCCGAACCTCCGCCGTCGATCCACGTCCTCGCCGCTTCCAACCGAGCCCCCTAGGTGAGCCCTTGAACCACCTCGTCGTCGCCGGAGCCACGGCGCCGGTCGTCGCCGTTGTCATCACTCCTTAGCCGTAGGATTAGAGACCGACGGTCACGTACCGCTTCGGTAAATGACACGCTGACGTGTGGACCCCACACGTCAGACTTTTAAACTTTTCCGACGCGGGAACAGTTTTCCGTTGAGTCACTGACGTGTAGGCCCCACATGTCATATTTCTCAACATTATCCAAATCAATTAGATTCTCTAATTTAAATTCCAGAAGGATTTCAGTACTGGTATGAACTTTGAAATTCAATATCTCGAGTTCTATAAATCCAAATAAATCAAACTCAAATGATCTGGAAAGCTTATGAAATTCTTTAACTCACCAATGTGGTCTCATCTCATTTAGTTAAATAATAAAAGTGTATTAATAAAAATGCTCCATAAGGTTTAAAACACCAAACCATTTGTTTCTAGAGTTATATTAGTCCAAATAACTTGAAACCAATTTTGGTAGCTTTGTAATAGGATCCTTTAGCTCCCCAAATTTTGGTAGAATTAATTGAGCAGTGTAAAATCCTTAGCCTTTGGTTGAACTTCAGTAAACACTTCTGCACTAAACCAATTAGTGTGAATTAATAGTAGGTCCAATCAAACTAAACCCAATTTTGTTAGGTCACATTCAACCAAGGTGAGTTACCCCTAAAAGGATTTAATTTATTGATCAATAAAACTTAAGCAGTAGCTAAAACTTGATTTAAGACCTTCTGAACTAAAACATTTGTGTAGGGAGCTTGATAACTCCAAAAGACCTCAATCCAATTGGGTTGTCTTCTACACATCAGTAGCTATCCATAGAATTTTAGTTTGAAATTTTGTGACCAACCTAGATTAATTGGTGAATTAAATGGTGTACAACTAGTTTCTGCCTTGGTTTGAAAATAATTAAATAAAGGTTAATTCGATTAAATTGAAACCACGTTGTGTTGCTTGATGTATGCAGTGGCTATTTATAGCATTTGTGATTGTAAGGTTGTGTTGATGCTTGAGTTAGTGTAGTGATTGTTTGTTTTGCTTGTTTAACGTTTAGACGATACCGTTGACGGATTCATCGAGGAAGGAGGTTTTGTTGAACCAGAAGATCAGGACCAGTACCACTTTGTTGAGCAAGGCAAGCTACTTCACTGAGCTTGCATCTATATACATCTATTTTGATTCACATGTTTTACGTTTAAAAAGCATAAGTGATTTACGTGGTGTTTGCCACTAAAGTTATGATTTTGAAAACCCTTTTACAAAATACAGGTACATTATTGAGACACCCGATATAGAGGTGTTAGTAGTGTGCAGTAATTTCTAAATGTATTTGTTTTTACTCAAAAGCCTTTTATAAAAATCTTTTGGTGAGATTACGATCCACCCAAGTTTTGGTCAAAAGTACTTTGCTATGGAAATGGGAAATGATTGTGAAAACCTTTTCAAAAGTTTATGAAAAACTATTTTGCCCCTCTATGTAGAAAATCAGTTTGTGTATATAAAACTATAGGATGGGAAAAAAACATTGTTTATTCAAAACTCCTTTGAAAATCCTTGGATGAATTATGGTATGCCGAGATGTCGGTGATGAAATGGAGAAATGGAGAATGGTGATGTTTATGAAAATGCACATTGTGTCCTTGTACTTACATCCCCAGCCGAAAATCTGTGCGACCACATTTACCCACATATGGGCAAGGGCGTAGTCATATAATTTGCTCGTGTTAGTACTGGATGCCTCAATAACGAGGATGACCTCGTTCCATGAGGGGATGGTTTGGTGACCTACCCCTGACCCGGGTCCTCTAAAGAGAAGACTGCCAGCTGAGTTGGTATGTATGAATTGGAGTAGAGGATTTGTAGGGCCATTAAAATTCGCCGGGCAGAACTACGAAGTCCTCACACTTAGTTTCCGACGGGCATGGATTTAAGTGTCGATGGAACCGGTTTCGTAGCGGTAGGATCCTATACTAGCATGAGCAAAGGACAGGCTATGGCCGGGAACTCAACTTCGCATACCCCTGGTATGGCGACGTGGCTGACACGATGAGACCGGATGGGTGTGGGAAAAGCGTGCTACCTCTGCAGAGGGTAAAACTATTCGAATAGCCGAGTCCTCGGATATGGACAGTTGGGAAGAACTGCTAAGACCATGTGCAAGTTTTACAAAGTTTTGAGTTTGAAAGGAAAATGAAGTGGAGATTGTTTTATGCAACTATACCGAAGGGTAGTATGAGGTTGCTGGAAAATGAGTGACCCTGAAGGGGCTATGATCGGAAAAGGAGAGTTTTGGAAAAATGGACAAGATGGTGATTTTCGAGGAAAAGGCTTTAAAAGAGATTTCTTACCTTTTTAACCAAAGGTATATTTTCGAGAAAAAGGTTTAAAAAGACTTCTTACCCTTTTTCAACAAACATGGTGAGAAAACTATTTTTCCAAAGGGTTTGTTTCCAACCAAGATATGAGAAACTACTTTTCAAAATATTTTGCCTTCAACAAGGATATAAGATCTACTCTTCTCTTTTTCAATAAAGATATAGAGATGTTTTTCTAAAACTAAAGGTTTTAAAGATTATCAAAACTAGTGCATGCGCAAGTTGGGGTAGTTTGCGAGTACAATCAAATGTACTCATATTGGTTTCGTCCCTGGCTATTGTCTTAGCCAGATTTTAAAGAGGAGCAGTTCGAAGAAGAGGAGTTCACTGGCGTCTTTGCGAACTAAGGCGCTTCCCAGTCAGCTGCCTGTAGGGTTAAGGCGAATGACTTGGGCTCCACGTTGTTTGGTGATTCCGCTGCAAGTACCTGTTGAAGCTTATGACTTCAATCACGTAAGTATATTTATTCGGTATTTATGGATGTCCTGTGATGCCAATTCGAGTTATGTGCAACAACAGACTGATCATGGGATTGTTGCAGGAAACATAACGAGTATCTCGGATAGCTAATCCGGGGTCCTCACAGACTTGGTATCAGAGCCATCCTGACTGTAACAGACCTTAGTTAGCATGGACGTTAGTTAGGAAAGCAAATATTTTGTTAAAAATATATTAATACCAAAAATATATCTTTATCTAGGGAAGTCCAAAAATGACTTCCACTCTTCTCATCTTCTCAAATAATTTCTGAGTCTTACCCTTCTATTTTAAAATTTACCAAGGATTTCTCTACTCCCTCTTACCTGTTCAAAATACTTGACGATGAACCCAAATGGAGACCTAATTAGCTAGCACCTACAAGAAGAAGCATCCATCTCAAATACTCAACATTCAACATCAAGGTCATTGGTTTACAAAGGCCAAGATCATCGACATCAACAAATCAAGAGATCTCCGAAGACCTCCGCTCAACATCAACAATTCTACTCAAGTGCAAATTCGACCCTCTCACTTCTTCCAGCAGAAGCCTAAGGAGACAAAATGAAGACTTCATCAACCATGTTTACCCACAACCCATAGGAAAAACATATGATAGGAACTTTAGTTATACTACCCGACTACCACGAGTATTAGGCGTCCATTGGTACTAAATGTACCTTGTGTGTTTGTTGTTTGTTTGTGATGTTCCCCTACAGTGAGCCCGATGGATTTGACCCATCCCCGCCTAACCGGCATGGCCAGGCGTCGGTCCACAGTAAGGTGCAGTAGAACTTGTCTCACTGCATGAGAGACGCTCGCCGGGTTCTTCCCTGAGAAGGAACTGCCACAACCCAGTTTATATGAAACCCCGTTCTATCTGCCATCTATCCCCACCCTCACTCTCCATCCTTAGCAACCCAACTCTCTTGAGGCAGGAATCCCGTTCTTATCTTTACCTAGAGCCAAAATAACCCAATGGCAAACCCCAGGTCATTCTGGAAACCACTGCCGAGGATCATGGCGGGTTTCCGCTGATGCTTTGGAAGGCCGTCTGCCATTTTCTTGGTAACCCTGCTCACCCTCGATATGTGGTGTTCGAGAACTCACTCTCGCCTGCCGGGGGTGAATTTCAAGCAGAAGTGCACATTGGCTCGTGTCCGTTGGGCACAAGTCAACCCTACTGATCCAAGGTAGGAGCATGCCTACTCTTAGTCAAGCCATCCAGGTAGCAGCCTGGGAAGCTCTTGTCCGTCTCCGGTACTCGGAACCGGCGATAGCAATGAGTCGAGCTTCCACTTTCTCCCAGCCAGACCCCAGCCAGGTGTGGCGACTATCCAAACTCCTCTTACGGCGGAAGTCGACCCTGCCGTAATCACCCTGGTTACTTACGGGGCTGCAATGACAAAGTTCAGCCATTCCCTGATGGATGAACTCATGACCACAAGGCGTCACCTTGGTCGTGCTCGCCTGGAACTGTGTCAAGCCAGGAACCCACCTATCCTCCATACTGGGCAAGCTCGGAGTACAGGACTCCCGTTCCCCGATGATTTGTTGGATCGTAGTCTTGATGCATCGGTGGCACAAGCACTAGCCCGAGTTCAGCAGCACCCCCAAGAGCAAGGTTTAATCCTCGAAGGTGTGCCTGTAGATCTCCACCCCGCGGAAGATAGAGATGTGAACACCACTCTTTGTCTCGGCCACGCTCCACCGACAACCAGAGGCCGTCAAGCGGAGTAGAACCCATGCTTAGTTAGCCTGATCTGTGCTTGTAGGTAGTAGGAGAAGGCGGCAAAGTTGTTTGCTTGTTTGTTGTTGGTGTTGTGTAAGTTGCTGTAAGCTGTTTGGTTGATGTCAAATCAGCCATGATAAAACTTGGTGCTTGATCTCTTGTTAATTATGTTGACTTGGAAACAAGTCATAGGGTGTGTTGATTGTTCATTGTTATTTGTGTTGCCTGTTGGAGTGAATTAAAAATCTTGAACAAAAATAAAATGGGAAACAGCTACACAATTTGACTTGTGACCTTCTCAACCCTAGAAATTACTATTTTCTTCCACAAAAATTCAGAGAAGTGATAATATAATCACTCTCAACTTATTCATATTACTTTCCTCTCTCAAATATTTTCTTCAAGAACCTATATTTCAAATCCCATTTCTTTCTTTATTTCTTTAGATTATCACCTGTGTCACCTGAGATTTAACCCCAAAATCAAATACCATTATTTTCTAATGAGCAAATATTTTGGGTGTGTTGCACCAGTTAATCATTAAGTGGAAGTATTTGAGGAGACACTGTAACAACGGTGCCCCGCTCACTTGATGTTAACTCGTGTGTAGGTTTGAAAAAAAAAAAAAACCCTACCTACCCAGTGTTATTTATGGATTTCCCAAATTAGGATAAACCATGTGCCACCCGCAAGGTTATACTCTACCGAAACATTTTCTCAGTAGCAAGCTCTCCTATCTGGATACCCGTACCTCTGCACCTCTATGATTGCTGCAAGACCAGAGTTGTGGCAACCAAGAAATTTCGAAAATGCAAATCTTGTCCCAGTTCATCAGCGAAGACAAGATCGATACAACCACGGAGTTCAGTACAGAGCGGAATTTCAGAAAAACGAGGATACAAGTTCTACTCCTAGAAGAACACTGCCAGCACTCAGCCCGGATGCAACGGCACCCAGAGATTCCTACTCCCTCTCGAGCTCCAGGACACCACCGGAGGATGAGCCTGGTTCACCCGAAGCCACGTCACGAGCCGCGCGACGGCGACAGACGGCTCGAGCAGCCTGTCCACCTCCAGCGGAAAGATCTGCCACCTCATCCACCGGCACTGCAGCTGGTTCCTCCACCACAACTTGCTCCACCGCCGCCGCGTGCTCCTCCACTACAGCTGGCCCCTCCGCCGCAACTGGCTCCTCCGGCGCAGCAGGCACCACTGCCGCAGCATCACCACCCGCGTCAGACCACCAACTGCAGAAGCCAAGGATCAAGACGACCACCGCCGCAAGCAGCAGTGCGGTCACCACCGACGACGAGATCCCAAAGAGCACGACGATGATGACCTGCTCAATGAAGCCCGCTCTCTCCAACATCTCGTAGTAGGCTTTGAAGAAGGCGTGAATAAAACTCATGGTGGAGATGAGGAGGAGAAAAGCCTCGGAGATTTCCGATTTATAGCCGGAGCTCGGATGCCGCTCCTCGACACCGCTTTGCGCGGGAAAGGGGGAGGAATCCCGAGCAGTACTCGCCCTAATGGCGCGAAACCATCTAGGCGTCGTGTCCCAAAGCCGTGTCTGCCGCTACATCGACGGACCGCACGCGCAGCAGTGTCACAGAGGAGTGCTCTGCGCACTGAGAGTGGGGTGTGTGCGGAGAAAGCGCAGCGAGGAAGAAGTAGAGAGAAAAGAAGAAGAGGCTGACAGGTGGACCCTGGTCCCACATGCCATTGAGTAAGCAGACAATCCCCGTGTCCTTCTATTCTTTTCCCATCCCATGTGTCTATAAGCCAATTATTGGTGGCACGGATATTTTGTATAAAAGAAACCCTGCATCTTCCGAAACCTGTGCCCTCGTACTCCCCTGTACCCCCGGGCAAATCTCGAGGACGAGATTTATTTTTAAGGGGGAAGGATCTGTAACATCCCAAATTTTGGAACCAAGAAAAACTTAGTTTTACCAGACCCCAAAATTCAGAACCAACAAAAAACTTTTTGAAATATTTTGCTGATGATTGTGTTTTCCTTCCCATTGCTATGTTTGAACTAGTGTGACTTGTTGTTTGAGTTGTTTGACTAGTAAATCTAAGACCCAACCAATATAAATATATATTAAACTTGGTGATCATGTTATGACAAGAACAAAATATTCCATACATCTTCTCTACTCTTTTTTGGACCAACTTATTTTCAAAGGATGCTTTGTTTAGCAACAACCAAAATACCTACTCTTTGAGAAAACAAAAGTACTTTCAAAATTAATTGTTTCCAAAAATATGGAGATCTATATACTATCTCCAACCTTGCTATTTCCCTTGTATTGGTAGCCCTTATCTTAAACTCATACTTTCATTCCTTGAAAACAATAAAGGTGGGAAGTATTGGCCCATATATTTTAGCAACCCTTTTGAAAAATATCAAATTATGGAGTTAAACTTTCCCTACATTATTCTTGTCAGGATGATACTTGATCACCACCCCACCACTTGTCTGAGTGATTAAAAACTTGGTTAAGAGTTCATAAATGGTTGTCTAGTGTTGGTTGTTATTTCCTGCCAAATTGATTGCTTATGTGGATAATTATTCAACTGTGCTTGAAGCATTAAAACACCCCAGACAACAATTGGAAGGTGACTTGATTATTCACACACTTCCAATAAAAACACTAACTAAAAGAAAAGGGTCTTATTTAATTTCCCTCCCTATCCATACCCCTATTTTTGCTATAACAATTATTTTATCTTATAAAATCCAGGAATGAGATGCACTAATAACCATCTCATTGTCATATTACTCTCTCCTCAAAATATCTAATTTCCCAAATTACAAAGATATTTCAATTTGTCAAATTCCAAAATCCCTTCTTTAACCTTTAGGGGTTATTAAGATTATGGCACAAAAATATTTCAAAGGGAGAAATTGTTTCCAAACAAAACTTCAGTGGAATGGTAGTCTGATCATTCCCACTTAATTCTTGCAACTTACCTCTCTCAATTAAAGTATTTCCAAAAGTCCAAATCCAATATCAAATATCTTCTTTATCTTTTCTAAATCAAGAATTGTGCTATGTTGCACTGGCCTAATAAAGTTCTAAACAGCACAACAAACCTAGATAAAACAAATTGAAGCAAATTATGAAAATAAATTTCAGAAATCAAAAATTTGAAGTTGGTTCGGGAATTAGATCGAACACATTGTGGGCGTCACTGTGTTCTTCCCAAACCGAATTTTCAATCCAAGAATTGGAGGTCAATTCGGTGCAATCCAGCACTCCCCTAGCCCCCACTCCGTCCACTTCTCTCTCTCACTCGAAGGAGGCGAAGGAAGCAAGCTAGTTGACCCCAGAGGTGGAGTGCAAGCGGCGCCACGCCATTGCCGTCCTCGGTGCTCTGCCGCACGGGTCACCTCCGTGGAGGAGGCCGACGCGACCCCGAGGCAACGCCGCGCCGTGTCCACCGCACTCCACGCATCCCTCTGCTCCTGCCCGACGGGACCGCACCGCCGCAGAAGCCCTCTTGCGTGCACACCGTCCGTGCCAGAGCGCGCCGCGCGTCATGGCGACACCTGTAGCGCCCCGACCCGACTGCTATACAGTGATACTGTGTCTCCGGTTATCCGGTACCACCAGACACACTATCAAAGCATAATAGAGAGATCAAGACTTGTGGAACAACTGGCACATCACAGACTCTATGACTCAAAGCATTATAGTTCAACTCTTATAATAGAGAAAGATAGCAAATCTTACAACCAGGGGTCACAGACCCAACAGTACAACATGCGGAAGCGAAATAAGTTGTTCTAAACAACAAGATCCAAATTATGGCCTAAGAGGCCTATAGATAAACATTCCAGCGCCAGCTGTTCCGGGATGTCCCAAGCTGCCACCTGGGAACCCCAGACTACTCGTCGACGTCCACATAGAACCCACCTTCAGCGTCGGTGAAGTCCTCCACTGAAATCAAATAAACAACGTTGAGTTCGACGAACTCTGCAAGATTATTAGAGCTACTAGCTCGATGATTGGCTTTCAAAGGTTTTATGGCTGTTTTGCATAAAGCTGGTTTTCTTTATAAAAGACATCTGGCATCGACTAATCAGAACATTTTCGAAAGGGGTAAGAAGTAAACTCTTTTCTTTTGATCATCTTCATCAACAACCACCATCCATCACTTCACCTGTCTCCCAAGGCACCTCCCCGAATCACCCTCGAGGAAGTCAACCTTACAAATCTTGGTAGTACCTTTAGTACTCAGGTTTTAATCATTCCGTTCAAGTTTCTCTATGGTCTTATCGTCCTTTCCCAAGTCGTCCATAACCGTGGACACGGCTTTTCGAAAAGATTTACCCTGTAGGGGTGTACTGTTTTTAACCACCGGTACCGTCCGGCTCATTGCCTACGCTTAGCTCTCTTCCGGGGAAAGCCGGCTGAGTGGGAGCGGTTACAACCTTTACCTTGCTTGAGACTAACCCAGGATCATCAGTGGCGGTAGGACAGGTGCCTCCAACACCCTGCCCCGCGGCCACTTATTTTCCTAAACCCCGCAATCCTCATCCCAGTCCTGGCCACCATCTTCACGCACGCGCAAATGGAAGCTCAAACTAGAGGACCCTCGGCGAGCCCCTCACAAGTTAGTCGGTCGATAGGGATCCCATAGGCCCACCGATGGAAGCACGCTCAGTCTTGGTTCAAGAGGTAAAGAACTCGCACTTAGGCGGCGAGAACGAGACAACCCACCACATTCCCCGTGGCCTCTCATCCCCGCCTTTAGCAATTTATTATCCCTCACCACATTTTCCATCACATCCGGCCATTCCATCAACTGTTCCAACATTGTAACATCCACCGGACATCTAAGCATTTACACTAAGCATGGCTAAGCATGTACATAGCGAGTATAATTTATCTCGGGCCAACACTTCAATCCTATGGATATTAGGAAGGATACAAGTAATGGCAACAGATTTCTAATGCAACTAGTAGGATACTCTAGTCCAAGCAAAAGACATTTGGAACCGAATGCAATATTATAGTGGGGAAAATAATTGCGGAAATATAGGAGGAGACATGCTCAGAGGGGGGATTACGGTTGCCTTGTTCAGGGGGCTGATAATACGGTTCGTCGGGGTATTGCGGTGGCACCCCGACTGCTTGATCTATCGATGCATGAAAACACCGGAAAGACCACAATCAATAATCACACAAGCAAAACAGGTGCAATGCACGAACACATGCTGGCATGACATTTTAATGCACTGAAATTTAACTAACAAGTTAAATTGGGTGCAAAAATAATTATTTCTACCAGAGTAGATAAAGTCTCATATTTAATTTAATGTTTTCCTTACTTCCTAGAAAGGTGCAGTACTACAAATGTGTTCAAACATGCATGCAAATGATGTTATTGGTTAGTTCATATTATTCTGAGCATTTTGATGTATTAAACGATAAGCCATTTAGAAGTTATTGCATTTTCAATATTTAATTAAGTGCTGCCATTTTACTAATTTATTTGAAACAGCATCAAAACTAATTATCTAGGCTTGGTGAAGTGGTAAAACTTGAAGTAGATTAAGTGCTGAACATTTTGATAGTTTAAACTTAATTTTTGGACCATTATTTTTAAAGATATGGATTTTCCAATAATATTCATTTTTCTGCCATTTCCATCATTTTAATAAAACAGTGATGAATTTAATTCAGTTGGACATGTAAATGATGCCAACATGTAAAGTTATCTCTACTGAACAGTTTGATATCTTATTTGTAATTTTTGGAGCAATATTCAATTTGTTATGAATTTTACAGATCTATTTTCTTTTCTGCCCTTTTTGTAATCCTAATAAAACAGCAATTAAACTAATTCCATTGGATGGAAAATTTATATCAATAGACAGGTTTTAATTGTCTGAACATTTTGGTATATCATATGAAATTTTTGGATCGATATTCGAATAGATATGGATTTTAGGAGTTTTATTTGAATTTAACTTCTTTTATTTATTTTTCAGAGAAACTACCCGAACCGTTTTTCACTCAGTGCAGGCTACACATGCCCACTGACATGTGGGCCACTAGCCACGTCGGCTGCCACGTCAACGCGCGGCCCACCGTGGCTTTGACCGAAGCAGAACTACGACCGTCGCGGCGCGGCGCGGTGACCACGACGACGGCGAGCTCGGCTCCGGCGGAGCAGGGCACGCGGGGACGGGCTAGTAGGCGCATACTAAGCGCACGGCTACGGGACGTCTAGTGACGGGGCTACGGACCACCAAGGTCGCCGGAAACGGTGACGACGACGAGCTACGGCGGAGGGAGCTACGGGCGACGGCGGCAACTGCGGCTACCCGTCGAAATAGATGGGGAGGAGGAGGACAGAGATGTCCGGGAGATGCGCATGCTCACCCTCGACGCGTGGGTAGGCTCGGCGGAGGCGGGGAAGGTCGGGGTCGCCGGTGATGTTGCCCGGAGCGCGGCGGTCGTCGAGGAAGAAGAGCTCGTTTTCCCGGAGCTACACGGCGTCCCGGCTCGATTCGTTCGTCGTGGAGGTAGAGGGAGATGATGCGGAGCTCGTGCTACCCTTCGATCTGCTCGGGGTGACCTCAGGTGACGGCGGCGTGCTCGGCGGCCGGCGGCTTGGTTTCGGCCATGGGGGAAAAACAGAGAAGATATTTTTGGGGGAGAGAGAGCGAGGAGGGAGCAGGGCGGCGTGGGTGCTCTTCTTAAGCTGCCAGGGCGCGGCAGGGCATCGTGGGGGGCCTCCCTCTCGCCGGCAATGGCGTGGTAGGGGTCCGGCGTCGCGTTGTCGACCAGGGCGCGCCCGGCGGGTGCGGAGGTGAGAGACGATGGAATTTTGCGAAAAACCCCCCTGCAACTTTCTCCTTTCTGTTTTTCTTTTCACTTAAAAACCAGAAGATGTTTTAGGGATTTAATTGAGCCACTTCGACTATTTCAGAAATTAATGAAACTTGGCACAAAATTCCTATTTGTTATAAAGCACCACTGGTGAAATTTGCAGGCCCTTTTGAGAAAGTTTGTAGAACAAACATGGTTTAGTTTTTCTTATGGCATTTTTTACTTTTCCATGATTTATTTAATTTGGCATTTTCTTATAGTTCCAAAATTATCAAGTTAACTCTTGGAACTTCCTGGACAATTATGGAGGCTCAAGAATAGTTTTGTTTTGCAAGCTTGAACACTTTCATTGATTTGAATTTCATTACGGTAAGTGTGACATTTATTTTTAAATGGTGCCAAACCAATTGTTTTAATTTGTTTAGCAAATTAAAATGGATGCCATGATGCAATGGAACACAAAAAGTGGAAATTTTATTCGGGTTTTTAGGTTCACAAACTTCGGGCTGTTACAACACCAAGGTCAACGGAGAGCACCGCACGCCTCCGCACTGCTCCACCTTGCCCCTCGTGTTCCACCTGCTTCACCGCAACGCCCACGAGCACCACAGCCCCCTTCGGTGAACCCTACCACACCCTACCGCCTCCAGTGCACGCGCCCGTGCTCGCCGTACGCCATGGCGAACAGAGCACGGCACCGGAGCTCGCGCGCCACCTCTGCTCCCCCCGACCAGCCGACCACCTCTGCAGCACCCCCTAGCTTCCAGCGACCTCCCAGGCACCTCCAGACGGACCCCGCACCTCTCCTACCCCCTCTGCACTTCCGTGCCATTGATGGCCGTGGGAGAGCTCCGCTATAAAAACCACCCCGCACCCCCTCTCTTCTCCACACATCGCCAGCACTTCCCCCTCACACCCCTCACACCCGTGCATCGCCAGGAGGGCGAGCACGCCACCACAGCCATCGTGCACAAGCTCGGCTGTGCACTGCCGCACCGAAGAAGAGGTCGATCACGGCCGCGCCGTGCTGCTCTCCCCTCTCTCATCTCTGCACCGCAACAGCCTCACCATTACCACCGCACCCTCCCGCACTCACTCCCTCTTTGTTTCGTGCCCAGAAGCGACGCAGGGGACTCGCCGGAGTTGGAGCACGGCCGAGGAAGCTGCGGAGCTCGCCGCCGACGAACCGGACCGCCCCAGTGAGCACCCGTCCTCCAGCGACCTTCCCCGAACCTCCGCCGTCGATCCACGTCCTCGCCGCTTCCAACCGAGCCCCCTAGGTGAGCCCTTGAACCACCTCGTCGTCGCCGGAGCCACGGCGCCGGTCGTCGCCGTTGTCATCACTCCTTAGCCGTAGGATTAGAGACCGACGGTCACGTACCGCTTCGGTAAATGACACGCTGACGTGTGGACCCCACACGTCAGACTTTTAAACTTTTCCGACGCGGGAACAGTTTTCCGTTGAGTCACTGACGTGTAGGCCCCACATGTCATATTTCTCAACATTATCCAAATCAATTAGATTCTCTAATTTAAATTCCAGAAGGATTTCAGTACTGGTATGAACTTTGAAATTCAATATCTCGAGTTCTATAAATCCAAATAAATCAAACTCAAATGATCTGGAAAGCTTATGAAATTCTTTAACTCACCAATGTGGTCTCATCTCATTTAGTTAAATAATAAAAGTGTATTAATAAAAATGCTCCATAAGGTTTAAAACACCAAACCATTTGTTTCTAGAGTTATATTAGTCCAAATAACTTGAAACCAATTTTGGTAGCTTTGTAATAGGATCCTTTAGCTCCCCAAATTTTGGTAGAATTAATTGAGCAGTGTAAAATCCTTAGCCTTTGGTTGAACTTCAGTAAACACTTCTGCACTAAACCAATTAGTGTGAATTAATAGTAGGTCCAATCAAACTAAACCCAATTTTGTTAGGTCACATTCAACCAAGGTGAGTTACCCCTAAAAGGATTTAATTTATTGATCAATAAAACTTAAGCAGTAGCTAAAACTTGATTTAAGACCTTCTGAACTAAAACATTTGTGTAGGGAGCTTGATAACTCCAAAAGACCTCAATCCAATTGGGTTGTCTTCTACACATCAGTAGCTATCCATAGAATTTTAGTTTGAAATTTTGTGACCAACCTAGATTAATTGGTGAATTAAATGGTGTACAACTAGTTTCTGCCTTGGTTTGAAAATAATTAAATAAAGGTTAATTCGATTAAATTGAAACCACGTTGTGTTGCTTGATGTATGCAGTGGCTATTTATAGCATTTGTGATTGTAAGGTTGTGTTGATGCTTGAGTTAGTGTAGTGATTGTTTGTTTTGCTTGTTTAACGTTTAGACGATACCGTTGACGGATTCATCGAGGAAGGAGGTTTTGTTGAACCAGAAGATCAGGACCAGTACCACTTTGTTGAGCAAGGCAAGCTACTTCACTGAGCTTGCATCTATATACATCTATTTTGATTCACATGTTTTACGTTTAAAAAGCATAAGTGATTTACGTGGTGTTTGCCACTAAAGTTATGATTTTGAAAACCCTTTTACAAAATACAGGTACATTATTGAGACACCCGATATAGAGGTGTTAGTAGTGTGCAGTAATTTCTAAATGTATTTGTTTTTACTCAAAAGCCTTTTATAAAAATCTTTTGGTGAGATTACGATCCACCCAAGTTTTGGTCAAAAGTATTTTGCTATGGAAATGGGAAATGATTGTGAAAACCTTTTCAAAAGTTTATGAAAAACTATTTTGCCCCTCTATGTAGAAAAATCAGTTTGTGTATATAAAACTATAGGATGGGAAAAAAACATTGTTTATTCAAAACTCCTTTGAAAATCCTTGGATGAATTATGGTATGCCGAGATGTCGGTGATGAAATGGAGAAATGGAGAATGGTGATGTTTATGAAAATGCACATTGTGTCCTTGTACTTACATCCCCAGCCGAAAATCTGTGCGACCACATTTACCCACATATGGGCAAGGGCGTAGTCATATAATTTGCTCGTGTTAGTACTGGATGCCTCAATAACGAGGATGACCTCGTTCCATGAGGGGATGGTTTGGTGACCTACCCCTGACCCGGGTCCTCTAAAGAGAAGACTGCCAGCTGAGTTGGTATGTATGAATTGGAGTAGAGGATTTGTAGGGCCATTAAAATTCGCCGGGCAGAACTACGAAGTCCTCACACTTAGTTTCCGACGGGCATGGATTTAAGTGTCGATGGAACCGGTTTCGTAGCGGTAGGATCCTATACTAGCATGAGCAAAGGACAGGCTATGGCCGGGAACTCAACTTCGCATACCCCTGGTATGGCGGACGTGGCTGACACGATGAGTAACCGGATGGGTGTGGGAAAAGCGTACTACCTCTGCAGAGGGTAAAACTATTCGAATAGCCGAGTCCTCGGATATGGACAGTTGGGAAGAACTGCTAAGACCATGTGCAAGTTTTACAAAGTTTTGAGTTTGAAAGGAAAATGAAGTGGAGATTGTTTTATGCAACTATACCGAAGGGGTAGTATGAGGTTGCTGGAAAATGAGTGACCCTGAAGGGGCTATGATCGGAAAAGGAGAGTTTTGGAAAAATGGACAAGATGGTGATTTTCGAGGAAAAGGCTTTAAAAGAGATTTCTTACCTTTTTAACCAAAGGTATATTTTCGAGAAAAAGGTTTAAAAAGACTTCTTACCCTTTTTCAACAAACATGGTGAGAAAACTATTTTTCCAAAGGGTTTGTTTCCAACCAAGATATGGAGAAACTACTTTTCAAAATATTTTGCCTTCAACAAGGATATAAGATCTACTCTTCTCTTTTTCAATAAAGATATAGAGATGTTTTTCTAAAACTAAAGGTTTTAAAGATTATCAAAACTAGTGCATGCGCAAGTTGGGGTAGTTTGCGAGTACAATCAAATGTACTCATATTGGTTTCGTCCCTGGCTATTGTCTTAGCCAGATTTTAAAGAGGAGCAGTTCGAAGAAGAGGAGTTCACTGGCGTCTTTGCGAACTAGGCGCTTCCCAGTCAGCTGCCTGTAGGGTTAAGGCGAATGACTTGGGCTCCACGTTGTTTGGTGATTCCGCTGCAAGTACCTGTTGAAGCTTATGACTTCAATCACGTAAGTATATTTATTCGGTATTTATGGATGTCCTGTGATGCCAATTCGAGTTATGTGCAACAACAGACTGATCATGGGATTGTTGCAGGAAACATAACGAGTATCTCGGATAGCTAATCCGGGGTCCTCACAGACTTGGTATCAGAGCCATCCTGACTGTAACAGACCTTAGTTAGCATGGACGTTAGTTAGGAAAGCAAATATTTTGTTAAAAATATATTAATACCAAAAATATATCTTTATCTAGGGAAGTCCAAAAATGACTTCCACTCTTCTCATCTTCTCAAATAATTTCTGAGTCTTACCCTTCTATTTTAAAATTTACCAAGGATTTCTCTACTCCCTCTTACCTGTTCAAAATACTTGACGATGAACCCAAATGGAGACCTAATTAGCTAGCACCTACAAGAAGAAGCATCCATCTCAAATACTCAACATTCAACATCAAGGTCATTGGTTTACAAAGGCCAAGATCATCGACATCAACAAATCAAGAGATCTCCGAAGACCTCCGCTCAACATCAACAATTCTACTCAAGTGCAAATTCGACCCTCTCACTTCTTCCAGCAGAAGCCTAAGGAGACAAAATGAAGACTTCATCAACCATGTTTACCCACAACCCATAGGAAAAACATATGATAGGAACTTTAGTTATACTACCCGACTACCACGAGTATTAGGCGTCCATTGGTACTAAATGTACCTTGTGTGTTTGTTGTTTGTTTGTGATGTTCCCCTACAGTGAGCCCGATGGATTTGACCCATCCCCGCCTAACCGGCATGGCCAGGCGTCGGTCCACAGTAAGGTGCAGTAGAACTTGTCTCACTGCATGAGAGACGCTCGCCGGGTTCTTCCCTGAGAAGGAACTGCCACAACCCAGTTTATATGAAACCCCGTTCTATCTGCCATCTATCCCCACCCTCACTCTCCATCCTTAGCAACCCAATCTCTTGAGGCAGGAATCCCGTTCTTATCCTTTACCTAGAGCCAAAATAACCCAATGGCAAACCCCAGGTCATTCTGGAAACCACTGCCGAGGATCATGGCGGGTTTCCGCTGATGCTTTGGAAGGCCGTCTGCCATTTTCTTGGTAACCCTGCTCACCCTCGATATGTGGTGTTCGAGAACTCACTCTCGCCTGCCGGGGGTGAATTTCAAGCAGAAGTGCACATTGGCTCGTGTCCGTTGGGCACAAGTCAACCCTACTGATCCAAGGTAGGAGCATGCCTACTCTTAGTCAAGCCATCCAGGTAGCAGCCTGGGAAGCTCTTGTCCGTCTCCGGTACTCGGAACCGGCGATAGCAATGAGTCGAGCTTCCACTTTCTCCCAGCCAGACCCCAGCCAGGTGTGGCGACTATCCAAACTCCTCTTACGGCGGAAGTCGACCCTGCCGTAATCACCCTGGTTACTTACGGGGCTGCAATGACAAAGTTCAGCCATTCCCTGATGGATGAACTCATGACCACAAGGCGTCACCTTGGTCGTGCTCGCCTGGAACTGTGTCAAGCCAGGAACCCACCTATCCTCCATACTGGGCAAGCTCGGAGTACAGGACTCCCGTTCCCCGATGATTTGTTGGATCGTAGTCTTGATGCATCGGTGGCACAAGCACTAGCCCGAGTTCAGCAGCACCCCCAAGAGCAAGGTTTAATCCTCGAAGGTGTGCCTGTAGATCTCCACCCCGCGGAAGATAGAGATGTGAACACCACTCTTTGTCTCGGCCACGCTCCACCGACAACCAGAGGCCGTCAAGCGGAGTAGAACCCATGCTTAGTTAGCCTGATCTGTGCTTGTAGGTCAGTAGGAGAAGGCGGCAAAGTTGTTTGCTTGTTTGTTGTTGGTGTTGTGTAAGTTGCTGTAAGCTGTTTGGTTGATGTCAAATCAGCCCATGATAAAACTTGGTGCTTGATCTCTTGTTAATTATGTTGACTTGGAAACAAGTCATAGGGTGTGTTGATTGTTCATTGTTATTTGTGTTGCCTGTTGGAGTGAATTAAAAATCTTGAACACAAAAATAAAATGGGAAACAGCTACACAATTTGACTTGTGACCTTCTCAACCCTAGAAATTACTATTTTCTTCCCACAAAAATTCAGAGAAGTGATAATATAATCACTCTCAACTTATTCATATTACTTTCCTCTCTCAAATATTTTCTTCAAGAACCTATATTTCAAATCCCATTTCTTTCTTTATTTCTTTAGATCATCACCTATGTCACCTGAGATTTAACCCCAAATCAAATACCATTATTTTCTAATGAGCAAAATATTTTGGGTGTGTTGCACCAGTTAATCATTAAGTGGAAGTATTTGAGGAGACACTGTAACAACGGTGCCCCGCTCACTTGATGTTAACTCGTGTGTAGGTTTGAAAAAAAAAAAAAAACCCTACCTACCCAGTGTTATTTATGGATTTCCCAAATTAGGATAAACCATGTGCCACCCGCAAGGTTATACTCTACCGAAACATTTTCTCAGTAGCAAGCTCTCCTATCTGGATACCCGTACCTCTGCACCTCTATGATTGCTGCAAGACCAGAGTTGTGGCAACCAAGAAATTTCGAAAATGCAAATCTTGTCCCAGTTCATCAGCGAAGACAAGATCGATACAACCACGGAGTTCAGTACAGGAGCGGAATTTCAGAAAAAAAAACGAGGATACAAGTTCTACTCCTAGAAGAACACTGCCAGCACTCAGCCCGGATGCAACGGCACCCAGAGATTCCTACTCCCTCTCGAGCTCCAGGACACCACCGGAGGATGAGCCTGGTTCACCCGAAGCCACGTCACGAGCCGCGCGACGGCGACAGACGGCTCGAGCAGCCTGTCCACCTCCAGCGGAAAGATCTGCCACCTCATCCACCGGCACTGCAGCTGGTTCCTCCACCACAACTTGCTCCACCGCCGCCGCGTGCTCCTCCACTACAGCTGGCCCCTCCGCCGCAACTGGCTCCTCCGGCGCAGCAGGCACCACTGCCGCAGCATCACCACCCGCGTCAGACCACCAACTGCAGAAGCCAAGGATCAAGACGACCACCGCCGCAAGCAGCAGTGCGGTCACCACCGACGACGAGATCCCAAAGAGCACGACGATGATGACCTGCTCAATGAAGCCCGCTCTCTCCAACATCTCGTAGTAGGCTTTGAAGAAGGCGTGAATAAAACTCATGGTGGAGATGAGGAGGAGAAAAGCCTCGGAGATTTCCGATTTATAGCCGGAGCTCGGATGCCGCTCCTCGACACCGCTTTGCGCGGGAAAGGGGGAGGAATCCCGAGCAGTACTCGCCCTAATGGCGCGAAACCATCTAGGCGTCGTGTCCCAAAGCCGTGTCTGCCGCTACATCGACGGACCGCACGCGCAGCAGTGTCACAGAGGAGTGCTCTGCGCACTGAGAGTGGGGTGTGTGCGGAGAAAGCGCAGCGAGGAAGAAGTAGAGAGAAAAGAAGAAGAGGCTGACAGGTGGACCCTGGTCCCACATGCCATTGAGTAAGCAGACAATCCCCGTGTCCTTCTATTCTTTTCCCATCCCATTGTGTCTATAAGCCAATTATTGGTGGCACGGATATTTTGTATAAAAGAAACCCTGCATCTTCCGAAACCTGTGCCCTCGTACTCCCCTGTACCCCCGGGCAAATCTCGAGGACGAGATTTATTTTTAAGGGGGGAAGGATCTGTAACATCCCAAATTTTGGAACCAAGAAAAACTTAGTTTTACCAGACCCCAAAATTCAGAACCAACAAAAAACTTTTTGAAATATTTTGCTGATGATTGTGTTTTCCTTCCCATTGCTATGTTTGAACTAGTGTGACTTGTTGTTTGAGTTGTTTGACTAGTAAATCTAAGACCCAACCAATATAAATATATATTAAACTTGGTGATCATGTTATGACAAGAACAAAATATTCCATACATCTTCTCTACTCTTTTTTGGACCAACTTATTTTCAAAGGATGCTTTGTTTAGCAACAACCAAAATACCTACTCTTTGAGAAAACAAAAGTACTTTCAAAATTAATTGTTTCCAAAAATATGGAGATCTATATACTATCTCCAACCTTGCTATTTCCCTTGTATTGGTAGCCCTTATCTTAAACTCATACTTTCATTCCTTGAAAACAATAAAGGTGGGAAGTTTGGCCCATATATTTTAGCAACCCTTTTGAAAAATATCAAATTATGGAGTTAAACTTTCCCTACATTATTCTTGTCAGGATGATACTTGATCACCACCCCACCACTTGTCTGAGTGATTAAAAACTGGTTAAGAGTTCATAAATGGTTGTCTAGTGTTGGTTGTTATTTCCTGCCAAATTGATTGCTTATGTGGATAATTATTCAACTGTGCTTGAAGCATTAAAACACCCCAGACAACAATTGGAAGGTGACTTGATTATTCACACACTTCCAATAAAAACACTAACTAAAAGAAAAGGGTCTTATTTAATTTCCCTCCCTATCCATACCCCTATTTTTGCTATAACAATTATTTTATCTTATAAAATCCAGGAATGAGATGCACTAATAACCATCTCATTGTCATATTACTCTCTCCTCAAAATATCTAATTTCCCAAATTACAAAGATATTTCAATTTGTCAAATTCCAAAATCCCTTCTTTAACCTTTAGGGGTTATTAAGATTATGGCACAAAAATATTTCAAAGGGAGAAATTGTTTCCAAACAAAACTTCAGTGGAATGGTAGTCTGATCATTCCCACTTAATTCTTGCAACTTACCTCTCTCAATTAAAGTATTTCCAAAAGTCCAAATCCAATATCAAATATCTTCTTTATCTTTTCTAAATCAAGAATTGTGCTATGTTGCACTGGCCTAATAAAGTTCTAAACAGCACAACAAACCTAGATAAAACAAATTGAAGCAAATTATGAAAATAAATTTCAGAAATCAAAAATTTGAAGTTGGTTCGGGAATTAGATCGAACACATTGTGGGCGTCACTGTGTTCTTCCCAAACCGAATTTTCAATCCAAGAATTGGAGGTCAATTCGGTGCAATCCAGCACTCCCCTAGCCCCCACTCCGTCCACTTCTCTCTCTCACTCGAAGGAGGCGAAGGAAGCAAGCTAGTTGACCCCAGAGGTGGAGTGCAAGCGGCGCCACGCCATTGCCGTCCTCGGTGCTCTGCCGCACGGGTCACCTCCGTGGAGGAGGCCGACGCGACCCCGAGGCAACGCCGCGCCGTGTCCACCGCACTCCACGCATCCCTCTGCTCCTGCCCGACGGGACCGCACCGCCGCAGAAGCCCTCTTGCGTGCACACCGTCCGTGCCAGAGCGCGCCGCGCGTCATGGCGACACCAAGGTCAACGGAGAGCACCGCACGCCTCCGCACTGCTCCACCTTGCCCCTCGTGTTCCACCTGCTTCACCGCAACGCCCACGAGCACCACAGCCCCCTTCGGTGAACCCTACCACACCCTACCGCCTCCAGTGCACGCGCCCGTGCTCGCCGTACGCCATGGCGAACAGAGCACGGCACCGGAGCTCGCGCGCCACCTCTGCTCCCCCCGACCAGCCGACCACCTCTGCAGCACCCCCTAGCTTCCAGCGACCTCCCAGGCACCTCCAGACGGACCCCGCACCTCTCCTACCCCCTCTGCACTTCCGTGCCATTGATGGCCGTGGGAGAGCTCCGCTATAAAAACCACCCCGCACCCCCTCTCTTCTCCACACATCGCCAGCACTTCCCCCTCACACCCCTCACACCCGTGCATCGCCAGGAGGGCGAGCACGCCACCACAGCCATCGTGCACAAGCTCGGCTGTGCACTGCCGCACCGAAGAAGAGGTCGATCACGGCCGCGCCGTGCTGCTCTCCCCCTCTCTCATCTCTGCACCACAACAGCCTCACCATTACCACCGCACCCTCCCGCACTCACTCCCTCTTTGTTTCGTGCCCAGAAGCGACGCAGGGGACTCGCCGGAGTTGGAGCACGGCCGAGGAAGCCGCGGAGCTCGCCGCCGACGAACCGGACCGCCCCAGCGAGCACCCGTCCTCCAGCGACCTTCCCCGAACCTCCGCCGTCGATCCACGTCCTCGCCGCTTCGAACCGAGCCCCCTAGGTGAGCCCTTGAACCACCTCGTCGTCGCCGGAGCCACGGCGCCGGTCGTCACCGTTGTCATCACTCCTTAGCCGTAGGATTAGAGACCGACGGTCACGTACCGCTTCGGTAAATGACACGCTGACGTGTGGACCCCACACGTCAGACTTTTAAACTTTTCCGACGCGGGAACAGTTTTCCGTTGAGTCACTGACGTGTAGGCCCCACATGTCATATTTCTCAACATTATCCAAATCAATTAGATTCTCTAATTTAAATTCCAGAAGGATTTCAGTACTGGTATGAACTTTGAAATTCAATATCTCGAGTTCTATAAATCCAAATAAATCAAACTCAAATGATCTGGAAAGCTTATGAAATTCTTTAACTCACCAAAGTGGTCTCATCTCATTTAGTTAAATAATAAAAGTGTATTAATAAAAATGCTCCATAAGGTTTAAAACACCAAACCATTTGTTTCTGGAGTTATATTAGTCCAAATAACTTGAAACCAATTTTGGTAGCTTTGTACTAGGATCCTTTAGCTTCCCAAATTTTGGTAGAATTAATTGAGTAGTGTAAAATCCTTAGCCTTTGGTTGAACTTCAGTAAACACTTCTGCATTAAACCAATTAGTGTGAATTAATAGTAGGTCCAATCAAACTAAACCCAATTTTGTTAGGTCACATTCAACCAAGGTGAGTTACCCCTAAAAGGATTTAATTTATTGATCAATAAAACGTAAGCAGTAGCTAAAACTTGATTTAAGACCTTCTGAACTAAAACATTTGTGTAGGGAGCTTGATAACTCCAAAAGACCTCAATCCAATTGGGTTGTCTTCTACACATCAGTAGCTATCCATAGAATTTTAGTTTGAAATTTTGTGACCAACCTATATTAATTGGTGAATTAAATGGTGTACAACTAGTTTCTGCCTTGGTTTGAAAATAATTAAATAAAGGTTAATTCGATTAAATTGAAACCACGTTGTGTTGCTTGATGTATGCAGTGGCTATTTATAGCATTTGTGATTGTAAGGTTGTGTTGATGCTTGAGTTAGTGTAGTGATTGTTTGTTTTGCTTGTTTAACGTTTAGACGATACCGTTGACGGATTCATCGAGGAAGGAGGTTTTGTTGAACCAGAAGATCAGGACCAGTACCACTTTGTTGAGCAAGGCAAGCTACTTCACTGAGCTTGCATCTATATACATCTATTTTGATTCACATGTTTTACGTTTAAAAAGCATAAGTGATTTACGTGGTGTTTGCCATTAAAGTTATGATTTTGAAAACCCTTTTACAAAATACAGGTACATTATTGAGACACCCGATATAGAGGTGTTAGTAGTGTGCAGTAATTTCTAAATGTATTTGTTTTTACTCAAAAGCCTTTTATAAAAATCTTTTGGTGAGATTACGATCCACCCAAGTTTTGGTCAAAAGTATTTTGCTATGGAAATGGGAAATGATTGTGAAAACCTTTTCAAAACTTTATGAAAAACTATTTTGCCCCTCTATGTAGAAAAATCAGTTTGTGTATATAAAACTATAGGATGGGGAAAAAACATTGTTTATTCAAAACTCGTTTGAAAATCCTTGGATGAATTATGGTATGCCGAGATGTCGGTGATGAAATGGAGAAATGGAGAATGGTGATGTTTATGAAAATGCACATTGTGTCCTTGTACTTACATCCCCAGCCGAAAATCTGTGCGACCACATTTACCCACATATGGGCAAGGGCGTAGTCATATAATTTGCTCGTGTTAGTACTGGATGCCTCAATAACGAGGATGACCTCGTTCTATGAGGGGATGGTTTGGTGACCTGCCCCTGACCCGGGTCCTCTAAAGAGAAGACTGCCAGCTGAGTTGGTATGTATGAATTGGAGTAGAGGATTTGTAGGGCCATTAAAATTCGCCGGGCAGAACTACGAAGTCCTCACACTTAGTTTCCGACGGGCATGGATTTAAGTGTCGATGGAACCGGTTTCGTAGCGGTAGGATCCTATACTAGCATGAGCAACGGACAGGCTATGGCCGGGAACTCAACTTCGCATACCCCTGGTATGGCGAGACGTGGCTGACACGATGAGTAACCGGATGGGTGTGGGAAAAGCGTACTACCTCTGCAGAGGGTAAAACTATTCGAATAGCCGAGTCCTCGGATATGGACAGTTGGGAAGAACTGCTAAGACCATGTGCAAGTTTTACAAAGTTTTGAGTTTGAAAGGAAAATGAAGTGGAGATTGTTTTATGCAACTATACCGAAGGGGTAGTATGAGGTTGCTGGAAAATGAGTGACCCTGAAGGGGCTATGATCGGAAAAGGAAGAGTTTTGGAAAAATGGATAAGATGGTGATTTTCGAGGAAAAGGCTTTAAAAGAGATTTCTTACCTTTTTAACCAAAGGTATATTTTCGAGAAAAAGGTTTAAAAGGACTTCTTACCCTTTTTCAACAAACATGGTGAGAAAACTATTTTTCCAAAGGGTTGTTTCCAACCAAGATATGGAGAAACTACTTTTCAAAATATTTTGCCTTCAACAAGGATATAAGATCTACTCTTCTCTTTTTCAATAAAGATATAGAGATGTTTTTCTAAAACTAAAGGTTTTAAAGATTATCAAAACTAGTGCATGCGCAAGTTGGGGTAGTTTGCGAGTACAATCAAATGTACTCATATTGGTTTCGTCCCTGGCTATTGTCTTAGCCAGATTTTAAAGAGGAGCAGTTCGAAGAAGAGGAATTCACTGGCGTCTTTGCGAACTAAGGCGCTTCCCAGTCAGCTGCCTGTAGGGTTAAGGCGAATGACTTGGGCTCCACGTTGTTTGGTGATTCCGCTGCAAGTACCTGTTGAAGCTTATGACTTCAATCACGTAAGTATATTTATTCGGTATTTATGGATGTCCTGTGATGCCAATTCGAGTTATGTGCAACAACAGACTGATCATGGGATTGTTGCAGGAAACATAACGAGTATCTCGGATAGCTAATCCGGGGTCCTCACATTCACTCCACTCCGCTGAACAGTACCATATTAAACAAGTTTTATACCAATTTTGTTTACTGAAAGCTAATGAATCAGATAACAAAACATCCACATGGCTACTTAAGCTCCGTCCCTCAACTTGCAAAATGAGTAAAATAAACCTTCTGGACTTCACTCTTGTCAATAACTAATTTCCAATCTTCCTTTCTTCTTCTCACAAGACTTTCCCCTTGTAGTAAGTAAAAATAGCTAAAAATATGCCTGGTAAACTGAAGCAGGGATCCAAAGGTGTGGCAAGACTGATGAGGTTTTATTTTTATTCTGCATAAATAATCACGGTGAATGTTGAATTATAGTAGACAAAAGGCATACTTAGTTGCAAGAAATAGCACGCCGCTGAGAAAAACTAATGCAACTATGAAGAAAGAAAAGACTTGCATAGACCTTAATATCCATGTTTCATCTTATCATGCTTTCAGATTGAAAAACTACTATGTACTCCCTCCATGCCATAATGTAGTGCATATGAGTTTTTTAATGTCGAAGAATTCCAAGTACACATATTGAACACAATTGCTGACTCTCCCAAGTCATAAATGAATTTGATGTCACTCCGAAAAGGTTCTATTATATTTGCCGAAGTAAACAAAATAGATATGATATGCAAATTGTTTCAAATGGAAATGAAACAGTAGAATGATGAACTGAAGGCAGTGGCCCACATGGTTACTACAGTAGTAATCATGTTTCTATGTCCACAACACACTTTTCCACAACATCCTTGTGGAAACTACAACCACAAGTGCCTATAAAGCAAGATTAACCTCTTCTTCAATAAAGCTAACCTGACTCACTTTTCTAGAAAGCAAAATATCAGATTTGCTCTCGCTTCAAATCGAGAAAATGTTGCAGTCCTGTGCTAGATGGATGATACAAACGTTTCCATGAATTAATCATCCTTGTACTCAGATTTTTCCGTGAAAACCCATAACTCATAATAAAATCTTTGTCTCTCAAATTAAAATTATTTCTTCTACAGCCCGACCACTTAATAATACTATAACCCCAGTATAAAAGGATGGACCAGAAATAACATATTTGTTTATGTTCTATGTGTGGTATTTCACCTGAAAACAGTATAGGAAGGGATAATACAACACATGCCATCACAGAAAAAGGTAATTTGGTGCATTAATCATATCTACTATTTTCAACCCGAGTAGCAAGAAAACCATGTCACCTCCAGATCAATCAACTGAACAAACCACTGACAGAAAATCGTGCCCGAAGAAATGATATTTGTAGGATATCTTCACCAATATATGAATGTCGGAATACACTTACTGGCCTGAAAATACAGAAGTTCAAATCATAAACATCATGCTAGAGTTCATTATTGTCTAAAATAGATTAGATTTGACTGTAGAACCAATCATTTTTTAATCGCATGTTCCCCAGATTATGTGTAGTGTAGTTCCACAATTGTAACCACAATGCTAACCGAGCACACAGTTTTGTGAGATGACATCAGATCAAACTTTGATAAAAGTAAATGGGAGCTTATAAAAGGTACATAACTGAGATGTCCTAAGCGATTGATAGAAACAATTATAAAGATTTGAAATACAGAAAATAAGCACATATTCAAATTAAATGACAAAAAAATGAAATATATACCTTGAGGAAAAAAGTCCTTTCTTGCTGTCAATTTCAATTCCATGCCCCCAACCTGCATCAGAACAACTGTACCAATTAGACATAATTTTGCATTTTTGCTTTAGAGCCTGCAGTCAGAGCTACAAGTCCATGATAAGTAAATTACTCGGTACAGTCGACTCACCTGTGGGTCCGGTGAAGCCATGGATTAGAAGAGTTGTTGATGTAAATTCCTTCTTCTCGGGTTAGGACACATCCCACGGCAATCTGGAACCTGGCAGTCATAGCCGAGCCTGCGGTTTTCAGGAGATGGCCGGAATGACGGTGTGACAATAATGTGAAATTTGATCCACCTTCTCTCATCCTACAATTCGCACCATGTAATTGAGTATAGAAAACTCATCATATGGTGTAGAGTTGGCTTATTCTCCACTGGATTTCGTGAGACCATAGTGGGAATTCACATCACCTAATTGAATATAGATCTTGATTAGCTCGAGTATATCTGTAATTGTAACTGCAACCGACAAGAACCACGCACAAGTATCTTTTTCTCTTGATCCTGATCTGCAACTTTTTCCCTGATGGAGAAAGAAACAGAAAATAACTGACCTGATAAATGGTGCTACATGTAAATGGCTTCTTACCAGCAATATGATAGACAAACCGCCTTGTACTACATCTTCATGCTCGTAGAGTTATCAATGATAAAGAAAAACATGCTTCTGTGGTTATATGAATGTATACATGGAATTTAACCTGCTAGGCTAGCGGTCTTCATTTTAATTCTTCCTTGTCGCTAATTGTTCGGATGAGCTGACACATGTCGACCAAAATTACATCAGCCACAAATTAGAAAATTGCGTGCTATCGCAGAGGCATTGCTACAAACACCAGCCACGCACCACCCAAACAACAGGCAGCATGAATAAAACAAAGCAAGTGCGGGACATGAGGAAGTGACATACCGTTGAGGCGGCAGTTCCAAAACCCTCGAAACCTGCATAGACGTGCCGGGCGGGATTCCCTGCCAGGAAGCCGCTTGGAGCCTGCCGGCGACTGGTGCAGACTGGTCGTGAACGCCAGGCTGGCCAGCACAGAACCTAGAACCAAGTCTTCTGGGTGAGCGCCTTGTCCTCTCCTCAGCAATTGTGGCCAAGAGCCCAGGACAATCATCCGCAACGACGACAGGGGTGCCCATCAATAGTCAAACGCTGTTCTGAACCTTCGGAGATTTAGAAGAATGGGGAACCAAAAGTTCATTGATAGAAGACCAAATTGCAAGGAAGAAAGACAAACCAAGACTAATCAGCGACCCGTCCAAGGTGTCTGCAGGCAGCGGTGAGGCGATGTCGGGGAGTGGAAGGAGGTCGCCGCCGTCCGCGTCCGTGGTCTCTGCTATTCCGTGCCGGCATACTCTGGATGCGGCACGGGGCCACGCGTGGTGGCGACGGCGCGGCCGCGAAGGAGGCGCTCGCGCGGCATGCCGCCTCGACAACCCGCTCGTACCGGGGTACGGCCACCCCGCCGGGTTGCCCGCGGGTTTGCTGCTCCCGATATCCCGACGTCTCGCAGCGGACTCGCGCCGGCTGTGGGCACGTCCACCGCGGCCATGGTAGTCGGGGTGGTCCTCTTCCGATCCATCAATCTCTCAAGTCTCAATGGGGCATTGGTGGATGCAGACACAGTTTTTCCGTGATTGGGGGTTTGCGGGCAAAACTTCCTCCGCGGGGTGGAGGTGAAGTAGGATTCAGTCAACCTAAATCGCTAAGTGCACACGGGACACCTGACTGGTTAATCTGCGCCGTTAGATTTAGTTTGGTGGGGCAAATCCAGCGGTTGCAATCATTCAAGGTTATGCTGACGGGGTGCGTCTAGCGAAAGTGATGTTTGCTTGTTTAATAGTAGTGTAGATGTAGATACAAACATCGTAGAAGCAAATCCACAAGCTTGAAGCTCCCAATGTAATCCAACCGTCTAAGGATCCCTTCAATCCCAAGAGTAGGGATTTAGGTGTCCTCTTTCTCCTAATAATAGTGGCAAAGCTCAGACCAAAACCATGTCGACTTTTGGTGAAGAAACTTCTCTTTTATATGTCCAGTGATTCCCTCCTCTTACAACGAATCTAGGTTGGCCTTGAACCTCCGAGCCGATTCGGAGTATTACAGGTCATTGAGGGAAATACTCCGGAGTAGCCTAGTAGCATTTGAACTTGCCCAGATCCTCGCCCAGGGCTGGTCAGGAACTTGTGGCAAAAAATTATTGTGAACAAGCACAAACATGGTGCCTCACTAGGGTTTTTTGCTAGGAAACTAATAAGTTGTAAATCTGGTTGGAATTAATAAGTGCGAATGGCTGTGTGCATCACTCGATGCAGAGGCCGGAGACTCGCACCCTCCTTTTCTAAAAAAAAAAAAAAGTGAATAGAATGTGACACAGGTTATGATTTCCCACTCCTTCAATAACATGATTTCCTTGTGACCCAAAGATAGAGAAAATCAAATATGAAATCCAAATACTTCTTTATCATTTTTGTGTAGGGGTTCACACCAAATAAATCTTATTCATACACTTGAGTAATGACTATTCTCCTTTTTTTTATTAACAACAAACCCACTTCAGAGAAAACATGTCCTTGCACTTGCCCTACCAAATATTTATCTATCCAAAAAAATTGGCCAACCTTTTGCTTTCCTATGAGTTAGCTAACATATACAAGAAGATGAACTAGAATGAATAAAGAACCATTGCATACGAGAAAGAAATGAGGAACTATCCCATCAAAGACCATAATTTTGATCATACCAATTTTTTTGGGTTGGGTGAGTTTTCTTTCCATCATCGAAACAACTGTTCGAGCTTTCTAACAAGACTCTTGTAGGAAATATGCAATTATGTCATACAAACAATCCATTTTTTGCAAAATAAACCACATAAAAGCCACTTACATGTTTATTTTTTAAAATAAGTGATGTGAACTCTCCGATTCAAATGATTTGGACTTATTTTGTCACCGGTATGATTCATATTTCTTAAAGCATCTCCACCGGCGCTCCCAATAGCGCTTCCAATAGGGATATTGGGCGTGCCGGCACGAAATCGCACCTCCATCGGCCCTCCCAATAACCCAAAAGTTGTCGTACGGGCCCAATACAGCGTCTGGCAACCCCGCTTCGCGCCCCGTTCCTAGGGAGGCGAGCGAGCGTGCCGGCAGCCACGGTAACGCCCGCCACGTAGGACCCTGACGCGCGGGACCAGCACGTAAGCGACACACAATGACGGTCAGCGTAATTTATTGACAACGGGTGAACTTGGGTAATTGCCGCAACGTTTCGGCTGGCGCGCTGACCGCGTTGCGCTTTGCCTCCCCGACGCGCGTCGCCGGAGTAATGGCACGTCCCCAGCGGCATTGTCATCCGGGGGGGGGGGGGGGGGGCAAGCCTCACAACGGCGACCGGCGGCACCCCCTACAAGGACAAGGAGGAGGCCACCTTGCGCCCGCGAGGCAGGCTCTTCCTCCGCCCTGAAGAAGGAGAAGAAGGTGGCGTCCGCTCCGTCGCCACCCCCGTCGCGAGCCATGACGGACGAGGAGGTCGAGGCGATATACCAGATGCAACTCGCCGGGGCCATGCAACAGTCTTTTGAGACCGTCCTGCCAGCCACCGACGAGTTCGCGGAGGAGTGGTCCGCCAAGGAGTGCGGCATCATCACAGTCCACGACCACGACGACAACGGGCCATCCGAAGGTGGCGGCGACGACGACGACGACTGGGGGGGGGGGACACCGAGGTCAAGGAGGAGGCGCCGGAGGCGCCCGAGTACGACGTGGAAGCTGCGGCCAAGGCGTTCAATTGGGACTCCTTCTACAACAGTTAGTTTAGTTAAATTTCATCAAAAATTGTAAAAACCTATGAAGTTTGAATGAAATTTACCTAGTTTGCTTCAAATATTGTCCTATCATTTTTTTTTCAAAATTAGTCTATTGGGAGCGTCGGTGGGCGGAGGCGCTCACAATAGCGCAACAACGTGTGCCGACACTTCAAATAGCAATTGTCGCTCTATTGGAAACACCGGTGAAGATGTTCTTAAAGTCTCATTTGCACTTTATCACATGAAAAGTTATATCATGTCACTAAAGCCGAAAGAAACTGCATCTATTCCGATGATGCTATCAAACATACGCAATCCGTTAAAAATAATTGATGTTTCAAGTTTATCCTAAGTCAAACTTCTCTAAATTTGACTGGATTTAGAGTAAACCTCCATTTTGTAAAAAGTGAAAACCGTGACCAAATATTTTATGCCACATGCCCGGAGCATATGCCTCCGTGTCCAGTAAATCACTCGTACAAATCCATGATAGAATATCATAATATATAATTAAAAAACACATGCAAAAAATGCAACACGTCGGAGTTGGCCTCCGTTGTACAATGGTCATTTGATCCGCAACCCATATTGGTTTTGGAGGCGTCATGGTCGTTCTATGACACCCTGCACGCGTTCTACTGCCGGCGGCGGCGGTCCGTCACGCCCGGGCCGGCCGGTCTCCCTTCTCCAGCCAGATGTCGGTAGCAGACCAGCACTAGCCAGCCATATCCGCCGGGTGTTGGCAATTCACGGTCTCCCTTCTCGAAACGCGTCCGGTTATCCCTGTCCCGAACACGTCGCCCACTCGCTCCGTTGGACGACTCTAGCGCGCGACAAAGACAGAGACAAGACAATGGGACATGCTAGACAAGGCTACAAGCCTACAACTGAGTCGTCGAGAGCTACGTTGCTTCCGCAGGTCACCGGCCTCGTGGGCACGGCAGCGACGGCAGCCGGCAGCTTGCTGCAGTCTGTCCCTGCCGCCCGAATACATACAGTTACCTCCATGGCGCGTGGCGCGGTTCCGAAGAGTATCACGAGACGCGCTCGTCGTTAATTTCTTGCCAAACTTAGCGCTGGCGCGAATATAGTAAGAAATGAAATGAAGATATTTTTCCAAGGTTAGCTATGCTGTAGCATGTCTACAGCTGGCCCAGACGAAGGGGCGGCGCACGCGGCAGGTCTTTCCTCTTCCTCTTCCACCCCAGACACCGCACTACTAGTAGTAGGAGCAGCTAGGAGGCCGGCAACCGCTGCGGCAGTAATAATCTAGGCGACGCGGCGCGGCGCGGCCCATCTCCCTCCCCGATTACGCGCCGCTCTATCTACTGTAACGTCTCTCCCTCCCGACGCAGAGTCTTCTGGCAGGAAGGAACCGGCAGATGGGGGAGGCCGTCGGGGAGGCGGCGACGCTGGAGTTCACGCCGACGTGGATCGTCGCGGCGGTCTGCTCGCTCATCGTGCTCATCTCCCTCCTCGCCGAGCGATGCCTCCACTACCTCGGCAAGGTAACCACCATCAATCCCACGAGCGCTTGCTTTAAGCTCGAGCCGTTTCGCATCTCTCTTCCGCTGCCATTATTGCATCCCTCTGCCTTTTCGTTTTTCCTGATGATTGCGCGTGCAGACGTTCAAGAGGAAGAACCAGAAGCCGCTCTACGAGGCCATCCTCAAGGTCAAGGAAGGTAATCAATCCCTCCAGAACCTGAATTTTACCGTCCATTTCCTATCTGCAGCATACGGTCGGCGTCATGGTTTGATTCGCAGTATTCCATTTTGACCGAGTTGAGGTCTGAATGTGTTCTGTGCCAAAAAGGAAAGAAGAAAAACCGCAGAAATTTTCCTGTAACTGGGGCAATTCCGTAAATTTGTTGGGCGGAACCTTTTCGCAACTTTTCACCTGAAAGTAGTCAACAAGCTACTCTATCTGTCTGCCCGTGTATGGTTGTACTATACTAGCTTTTGGGGTTGCTCATCTTGACCATGATGAACTCTTAATTGGTGGAATGCAGAGCTCATGCTCCTTGGCTTCATCTCCCTGCTGCTGACGGTGTCCCAGGGGATGATTCAGAAGACCTGCATTCGCCCTGGCTGGGCACTCCACATGCTACCGTGCACAAGGGAGGAGGTCCGGGCCGGCGAGGTGGCCTCCCCGAAGGAGCATTTTGTTGCTACGACATCCCAGATCATTGGCAGAATCGGGAGGCGGCTGCTCAGCGACGACGCAGCGGGAGCCAAGATCTGCCAGCAGAAGGTGATTGCACCGTGCTATTGTTCAGTATATCAGTTCGATTTTCTGCAAGCTGTGGTTGTTTCCTTTTTTTTCAGGTGAAAGCTAGTGTAACCAAAATAAATAAATAAATCTAGTGTAACAACATGTTGGTTAGACTTGTGAACATGTCCAGTCAGACTGTCAGAGTTAGGCACCATTGTGATTTTTGAGCATGCACACACTTAATAGTTTGAGGACCTCCATAGCTAGTTTGCTACAAGTTGATTTGGATCAAACAGACAGCGCCACGGGGAGGGACACCCTATCGTTATTGCGGTGATGTCGTCAATCTTAGGATGTGATGGAGCGATGCTGTTCTGTCTTGCTTGTGCGGTGTTGCACCGACTATTAAATGGGAACATCACTTTCTGACACTAGGGGGTAAGCATGACAGTTGGGTAGCATAAAGCCCATACAGATAAGGATAGTCAGTTTAATCGCATTCTTTAAGATTAGGCCGGTTAATCCTGTTAGATGGATAGTTATGTTACTGTGCTGATTAACTTACAAAGAGAAATAGATATATTGTTAATTTGATTAGAACATTCAAATGGCTCTGCTCAAAGTGTCTATCCAGCATATTGCTCCTTATCACATTCCTAAAAGGTTGAAAAACATCTCCAAACTGTATTACTTGTTTGTCACACTCACTCAAGTTTAAGTAATATTGAGTTTTTCACCATGGGAATTGAGCAATCTTTAGTTTCCTGTCGATTTAGTCCTAGTATGAACTCTAATGTTTGTTTTTAACAGGGAAAAGTTCCGTTGATGTCCCTTGAAGCTATACATCAGTTGCATATTTTCATATTTGTGCTGGCTATTACACATGTTGTATTCAGTGTTTTGACAATGCTTTTAGGAGGTGCAAAGGTAAGCCACTTTTGAGTTACATGCTCTGCAGATAGCCACGGAAAACTGCGTGCTATAATAAGCTGATTTTCTGTATTCTCTTACTCAGATACATCAATGGAAACAGTGGGAGGATGCAATCCAGAAACATACTGCAGGAAATGGTATTTAAGACTTTCTTGCTGTTCCTATTTATTACAATGCGTAAGATAGGTCTGTCAGCAGTTTTTTGTCTCTTTGAAACGGAAGTAGCGTGTCTGATGAACAAGTAGCTTCATTTGGAGCCACTACATTTATAACAGGATGATAATTCCATAATAAACTGCAGGGCCCAAGAAGGTGAACGTTGTAAACAATTTCAAATTTATCAGGGATCATTTTACGGGTATTGGAAAAGACTCCAGAATATTGAGTTGGCTGGTAAGCAATAATTATCTCTTCCTACAGATACCTATTTTTTGTTCCGAAATTGCATGTACGATTCAAGTTTTCTCTGCCATATGCAACTTTACAGTGCAGTTATGCCTTATAAAAAGGATTTTTTTTAATTTGTTGTGGGTGAATACAAAAAGTGTTTTAATTATTGATGAACTAATTATCCTTTTTCCATTTCTCATTCAGCATAGTTTTTTTAAGCAATTCTATGGATCAGTGGGTAAATCTGACTATACCACAATGCGTCTTGGTTTTATCATGGTAAGCATCAGCTTTTAATAAGCTAATTTTGTTTGCTTTCCTCGTATCTGAACATGGGGTCATTTTTGGATTGCAGACGCACTGCCGCGGAAACCTGAAATTTGATTTCCATAAATACATGCTGAGGGTACTAGAGTCTGATTTTAAGAAAGTGGTTGGCATAAGGTAATCCAAAGAATTTCACGCATGTTTGTATTTATATAATACCATTACAAACTAGTTTTGTATGCAAGTTTACTCAACCTTGGAGTGTCTCTTTTCTGTTAGCTGGTATTTGTGGGTCTTCGTGGTGATCTTTCTGTTGCTGAATGTTAATGGTAAGTTATAGTTCATCCATTCAGAAGGTCACTTGTATGTTCGATAATTTCTTTTAGCTCGATCAAGTGATCACTTTGTTTTTAAAATTCCAAAAAACTCAATTTACAAGTAGGTTTTTGTTAAAAAATATACTGTAAATCTGCAGAGTTTCATGGAAAATTGTTTAATTTGTGGGATGTACGAAAAAATTGTGATGTGTAAACTATCTCCATCCCAAAATTTAAGTCTATATGTTGTATTCCTAAGACAAACTTTCTTAAGTTTGACCAAGTTTATAATTTTTTTTATCGACATCTACAATACCAAACCAATACGGCAGATACATCTTGAAATATAATATTTGGTATCGTAGATATCGTCATGAAATATGTTTCATAATGTAAATATTTCTTATTATAGATATCAATATTTATTTCTATATACTTGGTCCAACTTTAGAAAGCTTGACTTGGGACCAAAACAAATAGGACTTACATTTTGGGTAGGAGAGAGTAGCAGACAGTCACGTGGGATGTTTTTGGGATTTTTAACTTGTAAATGCAATTTAAATATTTTAAAATAGATGTATCACTGAAATTAGTGTGAGAAACCCTCACTCTTCTATGTCTATTCTTTCCTACAGAACCCCCTTGCCGCACCAGTTTTTGTTCCTTTGAATAGGCAGCTGGTGCTGCAGTAATCTCGGATTTAAAATCAAAACCAGAACAGGCAGCTAGGCGCTGTAGTAACTCTGGGCTCTACGAAACTGCCAGTTTCAGCATTACAAAATATGCTCCTATAAGCTCTAGTTTGAAAGAAAAAACATGTTAATGTATAATGCATTGCCCTCCTTTCCCCATCAGTTTAGGCTTTGGGTGAACTGGCTGGTGTATACAATTTTACATGGTATCTGACCTGGCTCGTGCAATTAAAATGAAAAAATTACATCCCACTTTTGGTCCATGTTTAGGCTGAAGAGCCACACGGAGAGGGAGTGTTGAAGTATAAATGCATTGTCCTCTTCCCCATAAACTTACGATTTTTGGGTGAAGTGGCTGGTGCATACAATTTTACAAAAAAAAGTATGACATGTTGACAAATTCAAATTTTGAATGAGATGCGTTAACAGCTACGATGTTAATGGGAGAAAAATCCAGCACCTGCCACAGAACGGTTTAGTTCTGCACAATGGTTTCCTAAACTTTATCAGTAATATATCATGATTTAAGCATCTATAGTCTATCTTACACCACATTTTGCTAATCTGCAGGCTGGCACACATACTTCTGGATTGCATTCATTCCCCTTCTTGTAAGTTCATACAAGCCAGACCAAATTTCTCTGTAAATACCGTTCATGGACAGTTTGTGTACAGGACGTTATGACATAAAATTCTCTGCGAGCCTCTCACTATGATTACACTAAGTTACTACCACATGGACCATTTAACGCTAATTTTTGCCAGCCATTATTTAGCGCTCTGCGGAAATATCAACCACACAATGACACTGTGCAATGAGTAGGTACGATGGGCTTACTCACTCTATTATCCCTGCAGCTTCTGTTAGCCGTTGGCACCAAGTTGGAGCACGTCATATCTCAGTTAGCCCAGGATGTAGCTGAAAGCACTCCGCGATAGAGGGTGATTTGATTGTAAAACCATCAGATGACCACTTCTGGTTTGGGCGGCCAAGGATTGTCCTGTTCCTAATCCACTTCATCCTTTTCCAGAACGCCTTTGAGATTGCGTTCTTCTTCTGGATACTGGTAAGTATCTCGGGGGTGCCACTTCTAAATTGCGTTCAGTTAGGATCTAATGACTGATCGAAACTTCATTTTCCCTATTTCTGTTGTAGACCACTTATGGATTTAACTCCTGCATCATGGGCCAAGTTGTTTTTATTGTGCCGAGGCTTGTTATTGGGTACTTCCAAGTTCTTTTCCCGTAGGAAAAAAACGCCTAACATGAATTTCTTCAACTCACGCATCCAAATATTCTTCTACTTGCAGGCTCATTATTCAACTTCTCTGCAGCTACAGCACCATGCCTCTGTACGCAATTGTAACGCAGGTGCGGCAATATTTCTGATATCTTTAGATGTTTCTAATCGTCAACACTTATTATTGATGCATTTTCTCCTCTCGTGTGTGATAAGATGGGGAGCTCCTATAAGAAGGAGATCTTCAACGAGCATGTGCAGCAGGGTGTCCTCGGTTGGGCTGAGAAGGTTAAGCTGAAAAAGGGATTCAAGAAGACCAATACCACGGCTGGATCGACGAGCGCCGTCGAGTCAGCAGGGCCTTCTGCTAAGATTGAAATGATGAAACGAGCAGCGCGGGAAGGCAACGATGCCGGTGAAAGCATAGAATGATGCAGTATCAGTATTGAGTAGGGTTGTCTGAAGCTATAGCTTGTATGGTGTGTATTTTTGGTGCTGCAGTGATGCCGTTTATTTATGCGCTATCATTATGCAGATAGATTTACTCCTTGCAGCCGTAAAACAATGCATTCACACGCGGTAAAAAGGAATTCGGCCCCAAATGTTTGCTTAATCTTATAAACATTAAGGACAAGACTAGCCGACGGCCGGGCGGCCAAACATGTCTCTGGTACCTATCACACAAACGATTCGACATAACTCATCCATGCTAAGAGAAAATGATCCAAAGATTCGACATAACTCTCTACTGCCATTGTTGTCCCATACATCCAACTTCGATCCATTGATCCTTGTGATACAAGTAACTAATTGGTATTTCCTACTCGTTATTTTCTCTATACCAACAACACATGGTAAATTAATACACATCGAGTCGGACGCGTTTTGGATCACCTTCGGTGACAGTCGTTTCAGAGAGGATGATCGAGGGAAGAAAGGAGGCGAGCCGAGGAAGGATCCATGGACCATGGTACTCAGTTGCCACAAGTAGGGTGGCACATTTCCTCCTCTGCATCTTGATGTTTAACATGCAGAGAGGTGCATATATGGGTGTTCAGTGTTCTGTCTGATTGTTGTATAGGCAAGTTACTTACTCATCTCGGCGTCTACTTGGGTGTCAGTGGTTACTTGACCGGGATGACTAGGGCTGGCCCCATAAAGTTCGCATAATAGGTGCTCGTCAGCGATCTAGTATGCACCATTGATTGGTAGGGACTTCACTCGTCAATGTTGTATGTGCCATTTCTCAGCAGCGTGGTCTGTCTCCACTCATTAGTCGTGGCCTACCATTGGCGATGTGTAACTCAAAGGTGGCCGATCCACACTGGTGACAGGTGTTCATCAATCATCATGCCCGTTAGTGGTGACGAGTTACTATCTTCGGCCTGTGTTTTTGTAGTAGTGAGATTATTCTCGTGCATGGTTTGAAAAATGCATACATTTTGCTAATTTGTTTTTCTAAATGGAGGTACTACCTCGGGGCTCCGGTCTTTGCATCGAGTGATACGTACAATTATGATGTTTCGGCTCCTGGGTTCATTGGAGTCCGAAATTTTCAACAAAAGAAAAAGAGTAAGAAGAACATTTCAAAGTTTCGTAAATTTTGGGCAGTGATAGAATGAAAATATGACAATGTATCTAAACTTCGTATTCACTCCAAATGTCATCTGAAGTATTGCGAAAAATTCAGAAAAATTGAAACAATGGAAAAGATATAAATTTAAGATTATCATTCCCCAAAAGTCATTTTGTCTCCCGAGCTCCAATGAATCACGATTTTATAAAATTCAAAAAAAAAATTTAAAGTGAAAAAAATCTGAAATTTTTCCCACATGATGACAGTGATGTATACTATAAACATGCAAATTACAGTGCGATTTTTTGTGTGTTATTGACTACACAAAAATGACAAAGTTGAAGATTTGAAACTATACAGTGTTCACTATAATCATATATATATTGCATTGAGATTTTGCACGATTGTAAGATATATCATTGAGAACATGCATGATTTATTTAGAATATTTTGAACTTCTAAATACAATTTTTGTTTTTTTTTAAATAGTGGATCAGTCGCTCTCAGGAGCACGAAATCTCCACTCATTCATTTCAGTATAAATAGATTTTAGGAGACGAAGAGGACGGAACAGAAATTACATGCAGCTTCTATGTACAACTAAAGTACTTAGGGCATCTCCAGTTGTTGGAGCCCCCAAGAGCACCACTGAAGCAAAAAAGTTGGTGTCTTTGGGGGGGGGGGGGGGGGGGGGGGGGGGCAAATGCTTCATCCGGCTGAAAAGTTGGTGTCTTGGGTGAGCAACTTCCCAGCCACACCCCACCCTGCGCCGGGTTTCGCCCAGGTTTGCCGGCGCTATTTTGACGTCCTGGGGGGGAGGGGCACTGAGAGAATTTCGACGCCGGTGGCGTAGCTTGGGCCGAAATCCTGGGGGGGCAATGGGCTGCTGAGGGGGCGAAAATAAGATTTGGTCTAGTTTTCAATGCGCAAATGGGCCAAATATTTATACATACTAGGCTGAAACTTCGTGGGCTGGGGGGGCGACCGCCCCATTCGCCCCCAAGAAGCTCTGCCACTGTTCGACGCTATTTAGGCCGCCGAGCCTAAATCTCAACTTAAAAGGTAACCTGGGGGCTCTTGGGAGACGACTGCCTAGGTCGCACTAGAAATTATATTTCCTGGTACAAGAAATTGTGTGCAACCAAACCAACATTGGCGCGACGTCGCGCCTCGCTGTGCGTATCCATTCAACACCAGTCCTAATTTCCGCAATCCCTAAGGGCTAATTTGGCCGTCAGGGATGAAAGACCCAGGGAATAAGCCCCTAGGGGGAGTTTTCCCCTTGGCACATGGGATCCCCTCCACGATGGGAGACATCGCCCCAGCGGAAAGCTGCTATTTGGACAACACAGGGAAGGGAAGCGAAGATGTCTGTAGGTGTAACTGCTCAGTGCTCACCCACGCCCGTAGCAATAGGCCACGCCTCCCTCTTTCTGCTGTACACGATCTCAGGATCAGAAAAACGAAAATAGATCATCAATTCCAGAACAGATATCATGCAAAGATGATCAAAAAATAGCTCATCAATTCCAGATCAGAAAAAACGAAAAATTACAACAAAAAGCACCCACTTTTTCATGCAAAATCTCATCAATTCTTGAACATATATCAAACTTATTTCAGAATAATCAGAAAATCAAGAATATAACATAAATTTCACGGAGATGTAAAGAAATTTGGCCGACGTAAATAACCACCAGCTAGCCAGCCCCAACCACCCGGGCTTCAGATCCGTGGAGAGTCACCTTCGTTGGTCCCCCCCCCCCCCCCTCCTCCCTCCTCCCGAGCAGGAGGCCGTCGCTAGCCCTCTGCGCGACCTGAAGCAAGATTCGTCGCCGGGCTGCCTCCTCACCTTGCCGGCCGCCATCACCGCAGCCCGGGACGCCGTCCCATCGCCCATCCGCTCGCTCCTGGTCGCCGGAGGAAGGGGTCGCACACAGCGCCATCACCTATCCCGCACCCCAGCGCCGCTGCCTCTCTGTCGCACGAGAGAGAGCAACTGAGCAAGCGAGGAAATCGTCCCCGACCTGTCGAGTTGTGGAATTCTCGCCCAGGGAAAACACGCGGAACGGGCTGGGCTCCCTCCCTGCGCCGATGACCAAATGGCCCGGATGGGCTGGCCCGGGTCCATTCGGCCCGCAGATGATCCACCCGGGGAAAAGGCCGGGATGCCGGACTTTTCCCTGCGCACCAAATGAGCCCTAATTAAGTAAGACGGATCCCAGTTCCGCTTAACTTTTAGGCCTACCTCCGTTCATAGTAGTCCAGGCCGGTAACATCAGTTCGAATCGTCCAAGGTTTGCTCCTCTTTTCCAATATAAATTCGCCCACAATCGCGAACGGGACCGACGATGGCACCAAAGCCGACCGCGCTACCCGACGACATCCTCGGGGAGGTCCTTCGGCGCCTCGCGCCGCTCGCCTTGGCCGCGTCCCGGCGGGTCTGCAGGGCGTGGCGCGACACCGTCGACGCCCGGCTGCGCCGCAACCTGCTCTCGCACTCGGTGCGCGGCCTCTTCATCAACTACATCTCGCATGGTTTCTCGGAGTTCTTTTTAGATAGCGGTTTCTCGGAGTTCTTCTCCCGCCCATCGACGGGGCCGGCGATCTGCGGAGGGCTCGACTTCCTGCCCACCGAAGGCGTCAAGGTCGCGGACCACTGCCACGGGCTCCTGCTCTGCGGCGATGGGGAGCGCGAGTACGTCGTCAACCCGGCCACCCGGCGGTGGGCGCGTCTGCCCCGACGCCCTGCGCCGCAAATGCCGGGATTCGGCCAGAGCGCCTACCTCGCGTTCGACCCCGCCGCGTCGCCGCACTACGAGGTCTTCCTGATCCCGCGCCTGCCAGCCACGGGCGAATCGGAAGGCGACGACGCGTTTCTTGGATCGGAGTGGCCTCCGGCGTCGTACGTGTTGCATGTGTTTTCGTCGATGGATGATCGGTGGGAGGAGAGGACGTTTCTTCGGGAAGGAGATGCGGCAGGGATCGTCGCCGGCATGGATTCGTATCTATGTTATGATCGGTATCATGCCGTCTACTGGCGAAGCGCGCTCTACATCCATTACCAACATGACTATCTAACGAGGTACCACATACTTAACTCATTCGTCTCGTCACTGTCCTTCAACAGATATATGATCCACTCGTGTTGTTATTAAGTTGTTCAATCCGGTTTGCAGAATGTCCTTGTCAAATCACACGTACGGTGTAATTAGGCTACCAGATGCTGGTGAATTGAGAGGACACCCCGAGCATCATTTGGGGAGATCACTGCACGGGGTGTACTGCGCAAAAAATAATGGGTGGAGACTTCAGATTTGGCATCTCAATGAATCACACGATCAAACAGAATGGGTGTTAAAACATGATATCGATCTCACTACCTTTTCACGCAAGTTCCAAGCGCGTGACTATGATCGACACATGTGCGGATCATGGATTCTACAGAATGTTAACTACCGTAAGATCTCTGAGAAGGGCCATTTTGATGGACGTGTAAAGAACAAAGCCCTCGTGGAAGAGAAATATGACTGGAACTCGGACGAGGATAACGTGCTTGACATTGAAGATGATATAGAAGGGTTCGATAGTGAGTATTCTAATGTCCTTGGATTTCATCCTTATAAAGAGATTGTCTATTTGGATTTATCACCGGGAAGAGGACTGGCCTATGATTGGAATAGCTCGAAATTTCAGGACTTGGGCAGTTTATATCCAGATGTTCACCACTACGACGAAGAATGGATATACGCATCTTTCCCATACACGCCTTGTTGGATGGGTGATTTTCCTGGAAACGAATTGGAAACTGTACTTGAATATGAGAATTTGTTCAGAAGAAAATTGGAATTGGAAGCTCAACTTGAATATGAATTCAACTTTACGGACGAGTATGAGCTGCGCAAGCTTTGTGGGCGTGCCAAGAGGCTCAAGGACTCTAGAGCCAAAATTCGTCGCAAAGACCGCAGCAGAGCTCTGTAGGAACCCATCTTCCCCGACCTGACGCCCGTCAGCAATGTGTTCTTCAAAGATGGCTGATCCACACGACCACACTAGGACTTCGCTCGTTAGTTTTGTATGTGCTATCTCTGACCGATGTGGTATGTCCACCGAGCTGTGGTGACCTCCCATCGAGTTATATGTTCTTCAAAGATGGCTGATCAGTGGTGATGAGTTACGGTTGTCGCCTAGCTGTTAGCACAGATGGTGGGTAGTGGAGACGGTTTATTGTTATCACCTGCATGAGCAATGGTTCAGACGGCATGGGTCCGCAACCAGCCTCCACGCAAGCAGCAAAAAATTGTACATACAGACAGAGTCTACAACAAGTTATCTGTAGGCCATCGGTAAGCACCGTAAAATCTGGAGATTCAGTTAATCAGTTCAAGATTAGATTTTTGTGCTCTGCCGTGGACTACTACAAAATAAGCACGATCGTGAAAGAAAAGTGCGGCCAGGAGAGTTTCTCGGCCACGATTTACAACAGCCTCCATACAACGGGGGAAGCTATCGATAAGGAGCTATTTTTGCGTGAACTGATCGTCTGAAGAAATACAGACAGACGTCTTCTCTCTCATCTTTCTCTCTCCTTCCACATAGTACAATTTTCTTGAAGGTGTTGCTTGGTACTCGTGACTCTCCTTCTTAAAGGTGCTGCTTGGTACTCGTCGATGCGGAGCTAGGAGCGTGGTGGTTACTCTTCGGAGAGGGCGCGGCGGTTGCGGGTCTTCATCGCTTAGTCGATCCGCCTATGTCGTTTTTTCTTATTTTTTTCTTTTCCTTGCCTTTCTTTGGGTGTGTGTTGGCTGTCGTCCCAGCCATGTCTCTCGTTGGTTGTATCGGGTGGTTGCTATATTAATATAGCGGGGCTATGGCCTATTTCATCATCATACAATTTTCTTACGTGCCTTGTTTTGCAGACAGCTGATTTGTACATGCCCTTAGGAGGTAGCGCTAACCTACAACACACACCGACACCGACATTTTTTTGCATGTCAGCGAGATTATCCTCATACATGGGTTAAAAACATACGTTTTCTGATTATTTGTTTCTAAATGGAGGGAGTAGCTTCGGTCTCGCATCGAGTGATTCACACAAAGAAGATGTGTCTTTGCTCCTGGGTTAATTGGAGTCCAAAATTTTCAAGAGAAAAAAGAGTAAAGCGAAAGAAAAAAAAAATCATATTTTTAAGTTTCATAGGAGTTTTTTTTTTGGACATTGATAGAACGAGCCCATTAATGTAGACAACGAAGATGTGTCTTTGCTCCTGGTTATTTGGAATCCAAACTTTTCAAGAGAAAAAAAACTCATACTTGTAAGTTTCAAATATTTTTTGGGGCACCGATAGAACGAACCCATTGGAATGTAAACAATGAAGATGTGTCTTTGCTCCTAGGTTATTTGGAGTCCAAAATTTTCAAGAGAAAGAAGAGAGAGAAATCAGATTTTAAAGTTTCATACTCCCTCCGTCCGGAAAAGGATGTCTTGACTTTGTCAAAATTTAGATGTATGTACACATTAATACATGTCTAGATACATCCAAATTTAGACAAACCAAAGACATCCTTTTCCGTACGGAGGGAGTATATTTTTTGGGCATTGATAGAACGAAAATATTCCAATGTAACTAAACTTTGTATTCAGTTGAAATTTCATCCCAAGTATAGGGAATGCAGAAATTAATACATAAAGCAAAAGAAAAAAGATACAAAAATGAAGATTATCATTTCAGTATAAATATATTTTGACAGACCATTTTTTTTGCATGGTAATACGTGTCTCATTTATAAATAAGGATCAAGTTATAAGGCACGTACACACCAAACTTACAGATCTGAAAAGATCGAATAAACATATGTGACCAACCAACGCCTATCCCACTCCTTGGGCACCACCGTAGCAGCCATCAAAGAGAAGCGAGACAGATCATCTCTTCACCCGAGCTCGACACGGCTCCATCGCTGATCAGCAGTTTTTCGGACCTCCAAACTAGTTTGCCATAGGACAAACCATGGCCGTTGAAAGAATCAGACCGGGTCAGCACGACCCCGGACACGCTATCGAACTTCAGAACCGGCACCCCCGCACGACGACGTCGGAGTAGGGAACCGGAAACGTCAACCTCCAACCATGAATCCAGCACAAGCTGCACCATCTTCCATCTATGACAACCATCTGCACGTACTCCTGGACAAATCCTTTCTGCTCCACCATGACGCCGGAGACAACGTTGCAGCAACGGGGACAAAGCAGGAGGAAAGACCCATTCTGATGAAGTCGCCGCCGCCGCCTCGCCGACACCATCCAAGAACCCTAAAGCCACCGACCTGAAAGATCGGCAAGCACACGATGCCACCAACTCCGAGACGCCCCTATGAAGAACAACGCCGGTGTGGAACTAGAGTTGAGACAAATTTATTTGCACGGGCGCCACTCCCACCACCCAACGGCGCACCAAAGGAGACAAAATCTAACCCTAACTACTAGGCCAGAACAGAGGATAGAAGAGAGGCCCCCTCCCTCCTGCCGCCGCCGGAGCGGCAACCAGAGAAAGAGGGGACCAGGACCAGCGTCCTGGTCGGTGGAATCAGGAGGAGTTGGCCGCCGACGCCTCTGTCGCGAGAGGAGGAGAGGAGAATACAATCGAGTAGATGAGATTGTACGATACCTAGTCAAACTACTCCACAGAGCAGAGCAGACCACGAGAGGAACAACAATTACACGCAGCTTCTACTCCAGGCATCCAAATTCTTAAAATGTCTCCAGAATCCAGATACTCCGGGCCGGCGACCAATCTAAAACGACCAATCCCATCGTTTACATTTTGCAGAATGTCCTTGACAAATCACACGTACAGCGTAATCAGACTACCAGGTGCCGATGAGTTGAGAGGTTATTCCAACTACCATTTCGGGAGATCGGTGAGAGGGTTATATTGCGCAGAAGATACTTACCTGAGTAGGCTTGTGCTTTGGCACCTCGATGAATCGCGTGCTCAAACAGAATGGATGTTAAAGCATCATGTCGAGTTCGACACTTTTAAATGGAAGTTAAACTACCGTAAGATGGTTGAGGAGGACCATGCTCCACATATAGGCGGACCATGGATACTGCAGCAAATTAACGACCGTAAGGAATTGAAACAATACCGTGATGGAGATAGAGAGTACAGAGCACCAGTGGAAAAGAAATATGACTGGAACTCTGACGAGGATAACGTTCTTGACATTGATGATGCTGCTCAAGAGGGCTTTAGGGGACATTATCATTTCCTTGGATTTCATCCTTATAAAGAGATTGTATTTTTGGATCTCGATATGGGGGGGGGGGGGGGGGGGGGCTCCTCCTCCCGCGACCCTCCCCAACCCTAACCGCACCCGCGCACGCGCCGCCCCTCCCATCCTCCTCTCCCCCTCCTCCTCCTCTTCCCTCCCCGCGTCCGTGCCGCCCCCGCGGCGGCTGGCGCGGCTTCCCTTCTCCTTGCTCCCGACCCTCCTCGCTGTCTTCCCCTCCCACCGCCATCGGCATGCGCTGCGGAGCGCTGCTCGGGAGTGGCCAGTGGCGGCGGCTGTCCTCTACCTGAGCGCATTGGAGGCCTCGCGGGGCGGCTTTCCTCTGGCGGCGGTGATGCTAAGGTGGCGGCGGTCCGGCCTGGCCGGGAGGCCACGCTCCGGCGGTGCTAGCGGCGTGCTGCGAGGCAGCGCAGAGCTGCCGGTGGCGGCGCGCTGGTGGCTGCCGGCGGCGGCGCGCTGGTGGCGGCCGGCGGCCCAAATCTGGGCCCGACGGGCCCCATCTGGGTCGGAGCGGGCTGGTCTACCGGGCCGTTCGCGCTGCAGATGGCGGCAAGGTAGATGGTGCAAGGGATAGCAGCGACACTGGCCGGCCTGTTGCAGCGTGGCGGCGGGCTTTCCGGGCCCGATCTGGGCCTGACCGGATCTCGTTGGGACTGGTATGCCTCTGCGGGGGCTTTACGGGCCTGTTGGGCCCGGACGGACCTAACGGGGACTGGTGTGCTCTGCTACTGCGTCCGGTCGACTACCGCTTCTCGCGGTGGAGGCGTTCCCTCCCGCGTGGCCGCGGTACTGCTGACCTGGTACAATCTACTCCTGCCTCCGTCTTGCAGAACTCGGGACGGCGGCTTCGGTGCGACGGTGATGGCGAAAGAACATTTTTTATATCCCTTATGTGTTTTGTGTGTTAGGCAACAACACTAGGAATTATCTAATGTGTTGTCAAGTGATGCAGGAATTAGTAGATAAATTTACATCTTGCATCGAAACATCGAGAGGGAAAATATCAAGGATTGTCTCTGCAGGAAACTCCAGGCCGGAGTCTCCGGTCCCTTGGCCGGAGTCTCCGGTCTCAGGGGACAAAAGTTTCCGTCAAGTCTCCGGCTATTATTTTCTCAGCAAAACCTCCGGAGGGTGACAGCCTCTGTTCTCGGTCCGGAGTGTTACCGGAGTCTCTGGCTCGGCCGGAGTCTCCGGCCCTCAGAAGCGAAGTTTCCGGCCTCAGGGGATTAGTCTCCGGCCTGGCCTGGCCTGGTTCGAAAAGACCGGATTGTTGCCGGATTGTTGCCGGAATCTCCGGCCCAGACCAGAGTCTCCGGTCACTCAGGCCGGAGTCTCCGGTGTGAAGAGAGATGCAACGGCTACAATTTAAGGAGGGGTATAAATACCCCTCCACCTACCTCCAGCCAATTAGCTCACCCAGCATTCAAGTACACCATTGTTGCAAACTCAAGAATCACTAGATCTCCCAATCCCTCCACCCAAACTTGTTGATCTTTGGAGGATTGAAGGAGAAGGCACGGATCTACATCTTCACCAAAGCGTTCTTCATTTCCCCCTCATTCACTTGAGGTATTTGAGCCTAGGGTTTCCACTAGGAAAACCTAGGCATCTTGTTGTACTTACTTGCTTGCTACTTTTGTGTGGCAGGTGTTGTGGTGCTTGGGAGCCCCCAATCCTTTTGTGGGTTGAGCCTCAAGTTTGTTGTAAGGGCTCCGGATTCCGTCTTGAAGGATTCCGATAGTGGAAGGTGAACCGAGCTTTTGGGCAAGGTTCATCGGAGAATAGGGGGAGGCCATTTGTGGCGTTTGAGTTTGAAACTCACACCCCTTCAACGAGACGTACTCACCTAAAAAGGAGAAACTCGGGAATACATCCTTGTCTCCGCGTGCTTCCCGTTTGGTTACTCCTTATTCGCTAGCTCTTACTTGTATCTTGCTTAGTCTTGTGTTAACTTGTCATATAGGTAAATTCACGTAGTTGCATATCTAGAGAATTTACCTTTGTGTCGAGCTTAAATTCGAAAAAGAGTTACAAATTGAGTAGCACCTATTCCCCCCCCCCCAGGTGGCCATACCGATCATTTCAATTGGTATCAGAGCCTCGGCTCTTTCTTCGGGCTTAACCGCCTAAGAGAAGTATTGCCATTGATGAGCATGGAAATGAGATTCCCGACCTCCCCACCGAGTCCACTTCGGTTTCCATAGAGGACTTCAATTCCATGAAGAGCTCTATGGAAACTAAAATGGATAAGTTGCAAGAGATGATCTTGAAACTCATGGAGGCGAAGGATATCTCATCTCCTCCCACTCCTCTTTCTTCGGAGATTCCTAAGAAACCTGATACGTCTCAAACGTATCTATAATTTTTGATGTTCCATGCTTGTTTTATACCAATTGCTACATGTTTTGCATCTACTTTATATCACTTTTATACATTTTCTGGGACTAACCAATTAACAAGATGCCGAAGTGCCAGTTCCTGTTTTCTGCTGTTTTTGTATTCCAGAAAAGCTAGTCTGGAAATATTCTCGGAATTGGACGAAACTACACGGGAGTCCCTATTTTACCAGAACACATCTGACGGACCAAAGAGGCGACGGAGAGGAGCCACGTGGGCCCCACACGTGGCCAGGGCGCGGGGCCCCCTCTGCCGCGCCCTGGGGTGGTGTGGGCCCCACAGGCCTCTCAGCCGCCGCCCTTTCGCCTACTTATTCCCCCGACGCGAAAACCCTAAGTACCTGAGCAAATATCCACGAAAAGTTCCAGAGACGCCGCCGTCGTCAACCCTAGCTCGGGAGGGTTCAGAACCTCTTCCCGGCACCCTGCCGGAGAGGGGAATCGTCACCGGAGGCTTCTACATTGCCATGCCTGCCTCCGGAGTGATGCGTGAGTAGTTCATCCTTGGACTACGGGTCCATAGCAGTAGCTAGATGGTTGTCTCTCCACTTTGTGCCATCATGTTTAGATCTTGTGAGCTGCCCTACATGATCAAGATCATATTATTGTAATGCTACATGTTGTGTTTGCTGGGATCCGATGAATATTGAATATTATGTCAAGTTGATTATCAATCTATCTTATATGTTATTTAAGATCTTGCATGCTTTCCGTTACTCTAGATGCTTTGGCCAAGTAGATGCTTGTAACTCCAAGAGAGAGTATTTATGCTAGATAGTGGGTTCATGTCTCGTTTAACCTGGGACAGTGACAGAAAGTTCTAAGGTTGTGGATGTGCTGTTGCCACTAGGGATAACCTAACGATGCTATGTCCACGGACATATGTGTTTGTTTACATTACGCACTTTACTTAATGCAATTATCCGTTGCTTGCAACTTAATACCAATGGGGAACTCGGATGACAACCCGGCGGTGGATTATTAGTCATAGATGTTGTTGGATAACGATCTATGTATTATGTCGTAATGCCCAATTAAATATCATAGTAGTCAACATGACATGTATATGCATTGTCATGCGCTCACTATTCGTCAATTGCCCAGCTGTAATTTGTTCACCCAACATGTTAGTTATCTTTTATGGAGAGACACCACTAGTGAACTGTGGACCCCGGTCCATTCTTTTACACTGATTAAACAACCACAAACTGCAAACTGTTCCTTTTTCATTCTCTGCAATTTAATACTCATTTTCCACACCATACGTTTAATCCTTTGTTTTCAGCAAGCCAGTGAGATTGACAACCTCACTGTTTCGTTGGGGCAAAGTAGTTTGATTGTGTTGTGTGCAGATTCCACGTCAACAGTCCAGACTCCCATCAACAACACTATTTTTCTGGCGCCGTTGACAACCTTCTGAAGAGTTGCTGCTCCTACTGGTTCGATAAGCTTGGTTTCTTTCTGAGGGAAAACTTGCTGCTGACTACATCATACCTTCCTCTTGGGGTCTCCCAACGAACGTGTGTTTCACGTCATCAAGCTATTTTTGGCGCCGTTGCCGGGGGGTGGAAGAGCTTCACACAACATCAGTGGCTGTAGCTAATGTTTAAAGTAACAAATCATATTGCGTCTTTACAGAACATGTGAATTTTTGATTATGCACTAACCCTCTAATGAGATCTACTTTGAGTTTGGTGTGACGGAAGTTTTCAAGGGTCAAGAGAGAAGGATGATATAATAGGATCAAGAAGAGTGAAGAGCTTAAGCTTGGGGAGGCTCCCATGGATCTCCCCAGCATATTTCAAGAAGACTCAAGCGTCTAAGCTTGGGGATGCCCAAGGCATCCCCTTCTTCATCGTCAAAATTATCAGGTCATCTCTAGTGAAACTATATTTTAATTCTTTCACATCATATGTGCTTTTCTTGGAGCGTCTGTGTGTTTTTATTTTCAGTATTGCACTTTTATTTTCAATAAAGCTTGACTGGACCCTAGCATTCTTGATTGGGAGAGAGACACGCTCCGCTTTTTCATGAGAATACTCCTATTCTTCACTTATATTTGTTGAGTATTCATATCTAGCGCTGTTCAGCTTTTAGCTCTTGTTTTCATGTATCTCTTGTCAGAGCTATTAGCTTTCTTTTGTAGAAAGTACTCTCTTGCTTCACTTATATTTGTTTGGAGAGTTGATGAAATAAATTGATTGGTGTTTGGTTGGTTCAGAAAATGTTGCATGTGGTAATTGGTATAAGGAAAAACTTGCTTAATCTTGTAGATCACTAAAATGGATAACTTGATGCTTGTCAATTGTTTTGAGTTAACAAGTAGATCATGATTAAATTGTGCATCACATGAGTTAAGCCTATTAGTGAAGAACTACCGTAAAGCTTGTTGAAAATTTGGTTTGCATCGGTGGTACCTCTAAGGTCTAGATATTTTCTAATAACAGGGTTTGGTTAACAAGGAAGACGGTATGAAGTCTTATAACGTTTGCAATATGTTTGTCATATAAAACTTGGTGTACGGGTTGATATTCTTGTTTGCTTACATAACCTTGCTAGCCTAAACTCTGTACTGAGAGGGAATGCTTCTCGTGCATCCAAATCCTTGAGCCAAAATCCATGCCATTTGTGTCCACCATAACTACCTATATGTGGTATTTCCTTGCCACTCCAAGTAAATTTTTCATGTGCTACCTTTAAATTATTCAAAATGTTATTATTCCCTTTTTGTGTCAATGTTTACTAGCTCATGAGGAATTAGTGTGGTTATTCTTTATTCTATTTGTCGAGTGGACTTTTACACCTGGACTAGTGGCATATACATCCGCTTATCCAATAACTTGCAAAAAGAGCTGGCAACGGGGTGCCCAGTCCCAATTAATTACAACTTTAACCAATTAATTCTCTTCACACTTTTGCCCTGATTCATCAGTAAGCAATGACAAACAGTGAAATACCTGAATGTGTGTAAACCAAAGAGAAAGAGGGATGATCTGCCTTGCTGGTAGAAATAACGTCCTTCATGGGAGCCGCTCTTAAAAGTCCGTTCGACAGGTAGAATACTGTTCTCACCCGCTACCATTCGTTGACAATTAACAAACACCTCTCAAAAATAGATACTCCTCCATGGTATGTGATTGATGGAAGGCACCCGAGGATTCGGTTAGCCATGGCTTGTGTTAGCAAGGTTGGGAGGAGTATCAAATATTTTATGCAATCTCTATATGCTTTCAAAAACCTAAAAGCTCTAGCACATGATTTAATCCCTGCTTCCCTCTGCGAAGGGCCTTTCTTTTACTTTTATGTTGAGTCAGTTTTCCTATTCTTTCTGTCTTCCACAAGCAAACACTAGTGTCAATTTGTTACAACATGCGTTATATGCAATGTATTGGACTTGTTATACTACTTTGTGTTGACAATATCCATGAGATAAATATGTTGAAAGTTGAAGCAAATGCTGAAACTAAATTCTTCCTTTGTGTTGATTAAATACCTTTTATTAGAAACTATTGCTTTATGAGTTAACACTTATGCAAAACTGTTTGATGCTTGTCTCGAAAGTACTATTCATGAAAACGTTTAGCTTGTGTGATTCATTGTTTACTCATTATCTATTTGATAGCAAATTATAGACCATTGACTTGGATCACTTCATTCATTTACATGTGCCTTGCAATATTATATGATCAAGATTATGATAGTAGCATGTCACCTCAAAAATTATTTGTTTTTATCGTTTACCTACTCGAGGACGAGTAGGAACTAAGCTTGGGGATGCTGATACGTCTCAAACGTATCTATAATTTTTGATGTTCCATGCTTGTTTTATACCAATTGCTACATGTTTTGCATCTACTTTATATCACTTTTATACATTTTTTGGGACTAACCTATTAACAAGATGCCGAAGTGCCAGTTCCTGTTTTCTGCTGTTTTTGTATTCCAGAAAAGCTAGTCTGGAAATATTCTCGGAATTGGACGAAACTACACGGGGTCCTATTTTCCAGAACACACTGACGGACCAAAGAGCACGAGAGGAGCCAGGGGCCCCACACGCCAGGGCGCGGGCCCCCCTCTGCCGCGCCCTGGGGTGGTGTGGGCCCCTCGGGGTCTCCAGCCGCCGCCCTTTCGCCTACTTATTCCCCCCGACGCGAAAACCCTAAGTACCTGAGCAAATATCCACGAAAAGTTCCAGAGACGCCGCCGTCGTCAACCCTAGCTCGGGAGGGTTCAGAACCTCTTCCCGGCACCCTGCCGGAGAGGGGAATCGTCACCGGAGGCTTCTACATCGCCATGCCTGCCTCCGGAGTGATGCGTGAGTAGTTCATCCTTGGACTACGGGTCCATAGCAGTAGCTAGATGGTTGTCTCTCCACTTTGTGCCATCATGTTTAGATCTTGTGAGCTGCCCTACATGATCAAGATCATATTATTGTAATGCTACATGTTGTGTTTGCTGGGATCCGATGAATATTGAATATTATGTCAAGTTGATTATCAATCTATCTTATATGTTATTTAAGATCTTGCATGCTTTCCGTTACTCGTAGATGCTTTGGCCAAGTAGATGCTTGTAACTCCAAGAGAGAGTATTTATGCTAGATAGTGGGTTCATGTCTCCGTTTAACCTGGGACAGTGACAGAAAGTTCTAAGGTTGTGGATGTGCTGTTGCCACTAGGGATAACCTAACGATGCTATGTCCACGGACATATGTGTTTGTTTACATTACGCACTTTACTTAATGCAATTATCCGTTGCTTGCAACTTAATACCAACGGGGACTCGGATGACAACCCGGCGGTGGATTATTAGTCATAGATGCTGTTGGATAACGATCTATGTATTATGTCGTAATGCCCAATTAAATATCATAGTAGTCAACATGTCATGTATATGCATTGTCATGCGCTCACTATTCGTCAATTGCCCAGCTGTAATTTGTTCACCCAACATGTTAGTTATCTTTTATGGAGAGACACCACTAGTGAACTGTGGACCCCGGTCCATTCTTTTACACTGATTAAACAACCACAAACTGCAAACTGTTCCTTTTTCATTCTCTGCAATTTAATACTCATTTTCCACACCATACGTTTAATCCTTTGTTTTCAGCAAGCCAGTGAGATTGACAACCTCACTGTTTCGTTGGGGCAAAGTAGTTTGATTGTGTTGTGTGCAGATTCCACGTCAACAGTCCAGACTCCCTCAACAACATTTTTCTGGCGCCGTTGACAACCTTCTGAAGAGTTGCTGCTCCTACTGGTTCGATAACCTTGGTTTCTTTCTGAGGGAAAACTTGCTGCTGACTACATCATACCTTCCTCTTGGGGTCTCCCAACGAACGTGTGTTTCACGTCATCAAAACCCGAGGAGGAAGAGGTTGATGGGAAGAAGAAGGGGGTTGACAAAGATAAAATTGACTCCCCAATTAAACCAACTAATGGTTCGGGAGAATATGGTAGAGTTCCTTTTCCATACTCTCCCGACCTACCTATCCCTCATCCTCCTATACACCTAACGGGAAACCCACCTAAGCTAAATGCATCTTTGTTTACTAAGTGGCAATCTTCTATGAGATCTTATGTGAACAGTGCATCTATTGAGATTTGGAGGATCATTGAGGAAGGATACCTAGCTGTTGATGAATCCAAGAAGACAAGGAGAGAGGTGGTTGATTGTTAACTAATTGCCACCGCTCTTGATTTGATCCGAGATGCCGTGGGAGATGATGATTTGCCTCACATCGAGCATTGCACACTAGTAGGAAACTGCCTTTCTGTGGATCTATAATCTGTGACGCACCACACTGTCCATGCGCCACAAAAATTATTCTGTGGCGCACGGGTCACAGTGCGCCACAGAATACTGTGGCGCATGTGCGCAACAATGCGCCACAGAAACTTGGTGGGTCCCGCCTCCACAAAAATCTGGTGACATTTCTGCGGCGCACGGTCCTGGATGCACCACAGAAAGGTGGTGGGCCCCACTCCAACGATTGCCTGCGTGTTGTTTCTGTGGCGCATGGGATTGGATGCGCCACAGAAATGCTTATTTCTGTGGCGCATCCAGCCTTGTGCGCCACAAAAAGCATGGTGGGCCCAATCCAATGATTGCCTGGGTGTCCTTTCTGTGGCGCACCGTGCCTGTGCGCCACAGAAAGACATGATTCGGTGGCGCACTGGGCTACGTGCGCCACAGAATAGTGCGTCCAGATTCTGTGGCCGGGAACTCGACGTGCTTCCTTTTGTTTTATTTTTTATTTTGTTGAACACCCTCTGTCTTTAAATTATTAAATACAAGGCCAATTCACATTTTCATATCTAACTTTGATCATATATTTTACCAACCAGTTGCAAATTACATGCCACAAAATTATGTCACTTGATACACATTTCAAAGAACTTTTCTATTGTATATTATTTAGGACGTATACGGTATAACTCATTTATTGTTGCCCAAATTATAAGTCAAAATTTGACACGAAAAATGAAATAGCCTTGTATTTAAGAACAATGGGAGTAAGAGCATCTCCCCGACAACGTCGGAATCTGCCCGGCACCCCCAAAATATGTTAGATTTGTGGGGCTGATACATAGGGGGTGCGCCCCAAACAAAAAATAAATAATTATTGGAACATAGCAAAAGGAGCAACTGAAATTTGTCGACAATTTATAGAATTTATAGCAAAAAATAAATAATTACAGAATCAAAGAATTTTGTGGCGCACCTCTCCAAAGATGCGCCACAGAAACATATAATTCTGTGGCGCATCGCCAGAATTCTGTGGCGCATCCGGGCCGATGCGCCACAGAATTACCTGACTTAAACGTTTTTCAGCCCCGCGCCCCACACACAGTTTGCCTTTCTTTCTTTCTTCCTCTTCTCGCGCACCACCACCGCCCCCACTCGCCGCCGCCGGCCGCCCCAGCCCAACCCGCCCCCACTCGCCGCCGGCCGCCCCAGCCCAACCAGCCCAACGTTTTTCAGCCCCGCGCCCGCGCCCCACACACAGCTGCTCCGTCCTCGACGCCCGCGGAGGACCGGCCGTGCACGCCGCCGCTCCCTCCTCGACGCCGCCGCGCCCTCGACATCGCCTCCCTCGACTCCCTCCATCCCCTCCCCGATCAGGTGCTGCTCCTCTTCCCCTCTCCCTCCCTCCACACCTGCACATAAGGTGTTTGTGAAAATGCAAACCTTAAAAATTTGACATGTGTGTGTGTGTGTGCTGAAATTGACATGTGTGTGTGTGTGTGTGCTGAAATTGACATGTGTGTGTGTGTGTGCTGAAATTGACATGTGTGTGTGTGTACTTGATGGAAGTAGAGGCTCGGCAAGAATGCTCATATGTGTGTGTGTGTGTGTGTACTTGATGGAAGTAGAGGCTCGGCAAGAATGCTCATATTCAGAGTTGTTTGCTGTTCCATATGGCGTGTTGCACTCTATAATCTAATAATGCCCATATCTTCTGAATTGAGTTCAAATGTAACTATGAATTTACTAGAGTATAGATTGAGAACGCAAACCATGTCTAATCTTCACTAGTGTAATTATGTCCCTGAATTGAGTTCAAATGTAACTATGCATTTTTAATTAACTAATGCATTATTTTGCCGTATGCAGGAAATTTAGAAGAAGCTCCGCGTTCTTTCAGGTGAGATGTGGATGTGGCGACTTCATGCTTTCGAAATGCTCCAAAGTTGGTACTTTGGAGCATGTGTTCTGTGCTTACCACGACCATCGTGTCGTGGTTGTTTGTGCTCCGACCATCGTGTCGTGGAGATGCCGGCTGGAGATGTGGATATTTTGTTAAATGTCTGCAGGTACCCATGAGGCCCTTGAGTTTGCCGGAACGTCGATTAACTTCCGTTCCGGCAAATTCGGCGACTCCATATGTCCTTTTTTTAGCAAAGGTCATTCCGAAATTTTTCGTGAATTTTGGCATGACTTTGCTAAAAATAGGACATATGGGGTATTGCGACTAATGCATGGGCCGGGGTATCTTAGTACTTAATTAAGTGATTTTTTTCTTATATTTGTTGTACTAACTTTTTGCCTCTTTTTAATGCAGTGCAAACATGTCGGCCAACGAGGAGCCGGCCCTTCTAAGCACATGAGCGTCGAAGAAGAAGCTAGACATGCCAACAATGCGTTCTGGAAGCTGTCCCAGGAGATGGAGGAGGTGGAGGCCACCGATGCCGACGATGAGCAAGAGGACCGGGAGGAGGACGCCGAAACCACAGATGGAGCTGCTAGTGGCGGCCATGAGGATGACACCACCACCACCGATGGTGGCGACCACACGGATGGTGGTACCGGTAGCAACCCGATCGCTCAGAAGCAGAAGAAGCAAATGAGGGATCGGACACCGCAAGCGCTCGCCAACGTCACAGAAGCGTTCACCGAGGTCACGCCAAGTGGCCTACCAGTGGAGCTGCCAGAGATTGCTAAAGGGTACAGCATGCAACTAGGGTGCATCGTCCGGGAAAGCATGTCGATCAACACGAAGGACCTCAGAAGCAAGGCCAATGAGGCTTTGGTAGAAAACCTCCTCATGAAGCTTCACCAACGATACACGTTCCCGTAGCCGTTCAACAAAAAGATGGACAGTTTAGCCATCACGAAGATGAGCACCGCCTTGAGCAGCTGGAAATTCGGGTGAAGAAGAAGATCAATAAGGGTGACAGCTGGGAGAATAAGTGCCAAAGAGCCGACGCTCGACAAAGAAGAGTTCGAGGTATTCAAGGAGTCCTTAAGTCTGAGGAGGCTAAAAATGGAACAAGTGGGGGAAGGATATGCGGGACCTGAACATAGGTAACCACAAATTGGGAAGCGGCGGTTACCGAGGAAACAGCCCATTTGGGCCAAGGAGGATGCCGAGGTTGCACGTCTGGGAAAAGAGAACCCGTGGCACAAAATCACGGACGAGCATGTGAGGAACTTTGTCCGGTCCCGCTACTATCTGAACCGGCGGGGGAATTCGTTACCGACGATGACGATGTGAGGAAATTCGAGAAATTGCTGGTAAGGAATTTAATTTCCGCGGATATCTCAAAGTCCATTGCGTTGATCTAATTAGATAACGAAGCCATATTTCTACATGGGTTCACCTTAATTTCCTTTGTCTGCAGGAGGAGGAGTTGAAGGCTGACGCTGAGGATGGCCCGTCATCCCAGGGGTCGACGGAGCCGTGGGACACGACTTTCAACAGGGCGACAAACGCTTTCAAGGATAGGGACAAGTCAAAGCTGCCGACGTCAGCTGGCCGTGTGTCGGCTTTGGTACGAGCATGAAGTTCCTCCAGTACTACAACTCATCTGACCCGGAGAAGAGAAAGGAGAGGAGGAAGACGAAGAGGGATAATACAGCCGAGGTTGTGGAGCTAAGGAAGAAGGTGAAGTCACTAGAGCAGGAAAAAGTGGACTCCAGCACGGTGGACAAGTTAGTGGACAAGAGGATCCGGGCGATCTTACCCCCTGGGTTGCTGGAGGGGTTAGCTGCTTGGAATGCGGGAGGTCAACGTGGGCCCATACACATGCCCAGCTTCAGCGGCAGCAACTCAACCATGAACCGGGACGTGTCGCCGGACCTGGTGACCCCAACGCCCAACGCCGCGGTGCAGGCGTCAGTCCATTTTGTCACACCGACGCCCCTCCCGCGAAAGATACCGAGGCGCCACCACTCGAGCGGCTGGAGGAGAATGTTAGGCCGGCCGCCGGCACCGGCGCCCTTGTCTCAACATTAGCCGAGATCAACGCCATCGACAAGGTAACTAATTAATTACTTAGTCTGCGTCATCTTCTATAACTCTGCCTTTTATGACTGCCATCTCATGATGCCCAACATTTGTTCACAAAAGGACACGCCTTGCATACTCCTGCATAGGATGGTACCCGACGGCGAGTTGAAGGAAGTTGCTCAGGGCATGCTCATACAACCAATGTGCCGTGATATGCACAACACTAGAATGAGCGAGGCCGTGATGAGGGTCAAGGTGACTGAGGTAGTGCCTGAGTTTAGTACCATCGACCCCCCCATGCAACCTCCGGGAGCCGAGGACCACATGCTCCTTGGAAATTGCCCCAAGTGGATCCTGGAATGGCCGAAGACCCAAATTCGTCTTGGGGGGGTTCTTCAGGGGTTAAGGCGCCGCTCCACCGGCGCCACCTCTAAACTTAGGCCCCCGATCGTTCGGCCCTCGAAGCTGCCACAAAAACCTTTTGGGAAGGAACCGGCGCCACAAGCAGCAGTCGCCACCACCCGGAAGGAACCGCCGGTCGTTGCCACCACCACCCGCCACCAAAAACTGTTGGGAATGTCTGTACCGCAACAGCCGTCCAAAGCCAAAGACGTTGCACCTCAACTTGATGGCAACAATGACGACGATGATGATAATATCGACGTCGATGGCTTCCTCAACACGGGCGCGAGCAAAGATTTGTACATGCCTGCTATGGATGAGGAACCCTTCCGCGCTCATGGTGATCAACCTGGTCGTCCCACTACATGCCAACGCCTGAGTTTTTCTCAAAACACGCCTCCGGCGGCCGGCGATCAAGCTCCAGACAAACCGGCCGGTAACATTTTCAGCCCTGGCACACTGCAACAGACGGTTTGCGCGGGGTTCACTGCACCCCCACCATCCCCAGAGATGAAGAACAAGAAGCCTAGGAAGAGAAGTAGGCGAGGCGGCTCTGTGAGCCAGCCAGCTCCTAAGGTTATCCGGGGTCATGAAGATATGATACACCCCGTGCGGATGGCTCGACCCGAGTTCATGAAGCTGGTAAACCGATACTGCCTCCGGAGCTGCTCTGCCTCGCAGAAGGATCCATGCACTCTTTGCTTCAAGCTATCTTGACGCTAGAGGGCATCCTTCTTAAAGACGAGAATCCAAATTACCCGGTGTTCACGGCCCAGGTGCCAAAGGACTCGGACTTCGTCCATGAAGCCCCCGCCGATCTGTTCTTCATAGCGTTCGAGGACGTCTTCAACCTGTTTCACTCTAGACGGCTGGACTATAACTTGGTCCGCCTATACGCGATCAATATGGCGAGGAAGATCAAGAGAGATGATACCCCGTACGTCACGGTAGTGGATCCCTACTACATGCGTGACAGCCAGCTGGTGGAAGGATCAAGGACATGGACCATGACCACGGAGTACCTCCAGAGGTTCATGCTGAACAACAAGAGGAAGAACAGCCTTCTTCTGCCTTTCTTTCCCGAGTAAGTACACATCCGCTCGCCGCCGTCGTATCTTATGCTTTCTTATAGATTTCTTCCGTTGTTGATCCTTTCCAACATTCCGTTTCAATTGTGTTGACCAGGGACAAGTACTGCATACTCATCGTCCTAAGCCCGAGGTGGTCCATTGCCACTTATTTCGACTCGGGTAGTTTGAGCAAGAAGAAAGACTACACCAGAATAAAGGGTGTTCTCGATGAGGCTCTCGAGGGCTAAGCCCAAAAGGGAGGCCACTTCGAAAAAGGACAGACGAAGGGGGAATGTCTAACGAATGACAACAAACACCGGTTCAGGCATGGGACCCAGTTTGATTGCATCAAGCAGAAGCATGGCAGCGTGAAGGATGCCTTCTACGTCCTCCATCACATTAAATGGTTTGTCCAGGATGCACTGAAAACAAGGTTGCCATCTAGTCTCCGAGAGTGGACCAAATTTGTGGGGGAAATCACCGATGATAAGCTTAGAGAAGACTTCCATCACATCCAGATGGAGTTGTCGCAAATCATCTACGACGATGTCGTGACATCAGGGGGGCCCTTCAACAAAGCTAATGGTAGCTAGGATAAATCATGCATACTCGCAACAAGTGTTTCTTTATTTTCTTGACTATAGACTTATCATACTCAATTTATTTATATTATTAACCAATATATATCCCAATCCATCTCTATGGTTGTGTCAGAGGGATATCGAAGAACGCCTAGCTCTGCAGAATGACAGCAGGACGTGGACGACGAAAGACGGCTACAAACCGTTCCCGACGCCGCTCAAGAAGAAGACTCCATGATCATGCTCCCGCTCTTGCTCACCATCATCGCGGTTGTACTATATTTGATCCTAATTTAGGCGCTGACAACTTCATTTGTACTATGTCTGACATGAGATGAACTTTTGTACCAATTAAGACTTGTGTAATAATTTGGTACTTGTCACTATATGTATGTATAGTAATCTTGCGCTCTAAGTGATGTGATGACATAGTAATGTGTCTGTTTTCATATACCGTGTCAAAATATATTATTGTTTCTATATTTCTGTATAAATACTGTAATACCTGCATTTGTACAGCGGAAGCAGCAAATCGCGAATACCTATACAAATATTCTGTGGCGCACGGTCTTTTAATTCTGTGGCGCACGCCACTGGATGCGCCACTAAAAATATTAGTTCTGTGGCGCACGGCTTGGGTGCGCCACAGAATTGAGGTATTTCTGTGGCGCGCGGACGGGTGCGCCACAGAATTAATATTTAGTGGCGAGCTTTCTATGGCGCACCCGCCATGCGCCACAGAAAGAGTTTTTGGTGCGCCACTAAAGGCCGTTTTCCTACTAGTGGCACCACCGCCAAAGAAGCTTGGAAGTGCCTCATTGAGGTGTTCGTTGGAAATGAAAGCATGAAGAGAAACCGGTTTGAGGAAATGAGCAACAAGGCCGAAGGGTTCTTCATGGAAGATGGAGAAAACCACGAGCAAATGTATCGAAGACTCAAGGCCCTTGCCAATGCCTATAGAGATATTGGTGCACCTCATGTGAATGATGATTGGATCAAGAGGAATTATGTGAATGCTCTCTCGCCCTTCGAACCGGCCGACTTGAAGAGTCTACAAGGAAGACACAACTATCCACAATTGACCTCCAATGAAGTCAATGCAAGAGATGCAATCTTTCAAAGTTCAAGCCAAGATTGCCCAAGACTCTCGTGCACGGGCGATTGGAATGCAACAAGGAACCTCACTTGCTTTGAAGGCCAAGGTAGTGGAACACAATGAAGATCAAGATTGTGAGGATATGACATTCATGGACCCCGAAGAACTCAAGATTGCTCATCTAGTGGTTACAAGGAGGGCAACCCAAAATGAAGACTTGCTTCAATTGCCAAGATAGATATCACTATGTTGCCGAGTGCCCGTATGAGAACCGAGAAGAACATGGAGGAAGGCTCGTTCTCAAGAATGCCTCAAAGTCCCCTAGCAAGAAACATTTCTTCAAGAATAACTTTCCCAACAAGAAGCCTCCTTCAAGAATGGTGTTGGTGACAAGAGAGGAGTACATGTCCGGGGATGAAGAAGATGAAGAAGAAACCACAAGTGAAGTTGCCGCTATTGCTATTACTTCTTCAACATCTCCTTCTCTCTTTGAATCCCCCAATGAGAACATTCCCATCCAATCCGCCAAGTTTCTCATGGCCAAGGCCACCGAGGTATCATCTTCTTCCACTTCCAAGACTATTAATGAAATGGATGATCTTATTAGTCTTAGAATAAAGGAAGAAAATGTTGCTTTGGATCGTTTCATGACTAACTTGCAAGGTGAAGCCAAGACTCGCTTTGAGGCTCTTATGAGCGATTATGGTATGACACAAGTCTTCTTGAGGAGAAGGGGAGACTTGAAAGAGAATATGCTAACGACATTGCCACTCTCACTGTGGCTCTTGAGGAAGAGCATGAGCTTCGTGTCTCTCTTGAAGAGAAACTTGAAAATCTTGATGAGTCACAAAATGCAATTTTTTCTAAAATCATTAAAGAACGTGATGCTATTGCAAAATATAAGATTTACAAGAAAGAAAGGGTAGAATTTTGTGTTGGTCGTGATAGACTAACCGAGGAGCTAGAGAAGCTCACCGAGGCCCACAAGGCCTTGGAGAGTGAACACTCTATCCTCACCAAGTCTTTTGAACAACTTCAAATTCAAGCATCTAAAACTAATGTTCCTAGTTCCTCTACTACTTCTTGTGATCATGCAAATGTTATTGAGGAAAATGCTAGGTTGAAGCGCGAACTTGCCAATGCCTCTAGTCCCCAAAGTAAGCCTCTTGATGATCTTTTGCAAATGCAAAAGTGTAATACCCCGCAGTTATAGGACTCGAGAGGGTAGAAATAGGAACTGTATTTGTGCATTCATGCATCTTTTGGTGAAATCTGGAAAATTTTCGCGCTTTTGTGTTAAAATGAGTCGAGGTTGATTCCAGACAAGTGTCGATATTCTGGGAGTCAGATATTGACAGATAGACGAGAGGAGTCGATAAACCCTACGATATATTTCCAAAACCTTTACTAGTACTTAATCAACACAATCTGTTGATTTCATTTGATTTGATTTCATTTGATTTCAAAAGGAAATTTGAAATAATCTTAAGTTAAAACAATTCTAATCTTTCCTAAATCTATACATACCACACATTCATCATAATAATAAATATAATCACAAGAATTGTAAGGACATCATTTCAAATAAAAATCACTATAATTTCATCCACAACACAATTCCATACACAAATATTTCCAAAAGAATCTTCAAAAGGAATATATATACAAGAATTTCATGGATTTAAATTCAAATGTTTGGGAAACATTTGGATACAAATGATACAAATGATCAACACAAATAATTTACAAGATCTCATTACAAATATTTTTACAACATTTGAAAGAATACAAAACAGTACTAAAATCCTAAACTAAAGTCTTCAAGTCTTCATCATCATTTAACCTGCAAAAATAAACAACCACACACAAGTAGAATTTTTGGGTTAATGATTAAAATGTTGCCCACACCATTGGAGGCTGGGCAGTTGTATGTTTTGAAACCTGGTTTTAGCCTAATAAAACTGAGGTTCAATTAGGCAAATTGGGGAATATTGCAAATTATCAAAGGCAACAGAAGGGACTGATCAAATGGACATGCTCTTATAATCTGAAGGCAACCCGAGAGGGGGCAAAGGCATGTTGCAGCACATAGAAAATCAACTCAGGCAACTTAAATCTTAGGCAAACAAGTGTTGTATTGAGCTTATATCTTGATCTTCAAAAGACAAAGCCACATATAAAAATGCATTCCCCAAAAATCAAACCAGGAGGCAAATAACCTTAGCCCACAATTATGGTATCACATTTGCCTATTAATAGGCAAATGGACCCTAAATCCCTCACTAAGCTAGCCATCAGCTTAGTTGGCCACACATTTGAAATTAATCATCTCAAACTGACTATCTCAAGCATTTCAAATCTCAGCCAAGCATTGCCACATAGAAATCTGGACCAGATAGGAGCATGAGTCAAGAATGAATCATAAGTTATCACCAGGGGGAGATGAACTGTGCTGCAGCAGCAGTGA